>CM056389.1:29611477-29706477 GCA_029718625.1 Synaphobranchus kaupii | reverse complement strand
CCGCTAACATCTCTCGTGAGTTTTATTTTATTTTATTTATATAGTCACTGCCTGCCTCTGACAACGTGATAGATCCTTAACACAGGATGACAAGAAGGAACCATTCAATGCACCGGAGCATGAACTGATACGTTCAGTATCGATGCTGTGCGGCAAATACTGGGGTCGTGTGAGCGCACATCGCTGCCGCACCTTTCTTTCCGAACAGGACATGAAGCAAGCTCAAGGATATTCAATATGTTTGAACACCCTGCTGATTTGCAAACCAAATGGCTCCAGACCACATAGCTACAGTACTGTCTACAGGACTCTTAAGTGTTGTTCTCTGAAATGTGTCTTTTCCATAACAAATAAAACTTGACGATTTTGGCAATGAAAATATAACTGTGCACAGAAGGGAGCTTTAGTGCCTGTTAATCAAAGCAGCTCTTTCGGTTGTTGTGATCCATTTTATTTACAGGCATTTATCCTTTCATGACTGTACCAGGTGAAAATCGACCCAAACTTTAATGTGCATAACGGGAGTGTGAGGAATGAGGAAACTGTAGGGAAGCAGGGGTGAAGTCAATACTGTGAAAACCACTTTGAAACGATCACTTCTCCCTGGAAGCCCAACTAATTAGCGTCGTTACATGGCATAGGCTACCAGACAGATTTGGAGAGTATACGGGCGTGACGTGCTTGTTCGTTGTCTTTCTCTTTGCACTTTCATCGAATAGGCTACTAATCCAGAGCGCTGGCTTGGAGTCATGGAAATGAAAGCATCGACCGAACTCAGTGAGCTCTGGTTTCCAGCCTACCTTGTTTCCCCCCGCTCAGGGGAATAAGGTGAATGGGCTTGTACGAAGCCGATCACGGGGCTGGTACGAAGCCGATCACGGGGCTGGTGTGATGTTTGCGGCTCGCGACTGTGTTCTCCGCGGCCCGAGGCTGTCACAGGCGCGCAGCAGAACCATGCATCTGTTTCACTCAGCAGGTTAGCCTTTGGTGTTTATATAAGAGAGCAGGGTGGAACAGGTGCTATCTGGAGGAACATTTCCATATTAATCTCACTGCAGAGCAATGGGCCTGCATTCTGTGGACAGTGGAGGAACTGATTACAGAGCACCCTACTCAGCCCAGTGCTGCATACCCTGAGAAATGGCAAAAGTGTTCCCTTTATATATAGCCTGTGTGTGTGTGTCTGTGTCTGTGTGTTGGTGTGTGCATGTGTATGTGTGTGTTTGTGTGTGCGTGTGTGTGTGTTTGTGTGTGTGTGTGTGTGTGTTCATGGTACAGAGGTTTGCGAACAATAATAGGCCGTCACTGGTGGTGCAACTGACATACGTAGTCCATAATCAATAAACAATGCACATTTACAAACTGCTTGCTCTTGAGAACAAACAATGTGTATATAACCATAGGCAATACAATGTGTGAAATCATAGTGTATCTGTATAGCTGGCTATAAGGTAAGGGGCTATAAGGCGGCAGTGTAGTATAATGGTTAAGGAACTGGCCTTGTAACTGAAAGGTTGCAGGTTTGATTCCCAGGTAGGACACTGCCGTTGTACCCTTGAGCAAGGTACCTAACCTGAATTGCTTCAGTATATATCCAGCTATATAATTGGATAATATATGTAAAAAAAGAAATGCTAAAAAGTTGTGTAAGTTGCTCTGGATAAGAGCGTCTGCTAAATGCTTGTAATGTTGTAATGTAAAAGGGGAATTTTTGCAGCCCATTGCCTCATCTACAGCTTGGAAACTGTGGTTATTACATTCTAGGAATATTTTTTTTTTAACTTCTCAGTTGATACTGAGAAGTATTTAATTTTGTAGCTCTGTCAGATTCCTTGAAATATTTCACAGGAAGTGTTTCTGTTGTGGCACTAAAGCAGGCTATCTGTCCTGTTGTGGCACTAAAGCAGGCTATCTGTCCTGTTGTGGCACTAAAGCAGGCTATCTGTCCTGTTGTGGCACTAAAGCAGGCTATCTGTCCTGTTGTGGCACTAAAGCAGGCTATCTGTCCTGTTGTGGCACTAAAGCAGGCTATCTGTCCTGTTGTGGCACTAAAGCAGGCTATCTGTCCTGTTGTGGCACTAAAGCAGGCTATCTGTCCTGTTGTGGCACTAAAGCAGGCTATCTGTCCTGTTGTGGCACTAAAGCAGGCTATCTGTCCTGTTGTGGCACTAAAGCAGGCTATCTGTCCTGTTGTAGCACTAAAGCAGGCTATCTGTCCTGTTGTGGCACTAAAGCAGGCTATCTGTCCTGTTGTGGCACTAAAGCAGGCTATCTGTCCTGTTGTGGCACTAAAGCAGGGTATCTGTCCTGTTGTGGCACTAATGCAGGCTATCTGTCCTGTTGTGGCACTAAAGCAGGGTATCTGTCCTGTTGTGGCACTAAAGCAGGGTATCTGTCCTGTTGTGGCACTAAAGCAGGCTATCTGTCCTGTTGTGGCACTAAAGCAGGCTATCTGTCCTGTTGTGGCACTAAAGCAGGCTATCTGTCCTGTTGTGGCACTAAAGCAGGCTATCTGTCCTGTTGTGGCACTAAAGCAGGCTATCTGTCCTGTTGTGGCACTAAAGCAGGCTATCTGTCCTGTTGTAGCACTAAAGCAGGCTATCTGTCCTGTTGTGGCACTAAAGCAGGCTATCTGTCCTGTTGTGGCACTAAAGCAGGCTATCTGTCCTGTTGTGGCACTAAAGCAGGCTATCTGTCCTGTTGTGGCACTAAAGCAGGCTATCTGTCCTGTTGTGGCACTAAAGCAGGCTATCTGTCCTGTTGTGGCACTAAAGCAGGCTATCTGTCCTGTTGTGGCACTAAAGCAGGCTATCTGTCCTGTTGTAGCACTAAAGCAGGCTATCTGTCCTGTTGTGGCACTAAAGCAGGCTATCTGTCCTGTTGTGGCACTAAAGCAGGCTATCTGTCCTGTTGTGGCACTAAAGCAGGGTATCTGTCCTGTTGTGGCACTAATGCAGGCTATCTGTCCTGTTGTGGCACTAAAGCAGGGTATCTGTCCTGTTGTGGCACTAAAGCAGGGTATCTGTCCTGTTGTGGCACTAAAGCAGGCTATCTGTCCTGTTGTGGCACTAAAGCAGGCTATCTGTCCTGTTGTGGCACTAAAGCAGGCTATCTGTCCTGTTGTGGCACTAAAGCAGGGTATCTGTCCTGTTGTGGCACTAAAGCAGGGTATCTGTCCTGTTGTGGCACTAATGCAGGCTATCTGTCCTGTTGTGGCACTAAAGCAGGCTATCTGTCCTGTTGTAGCACTAAAGCAGGCTATCTGTCCTGTTGTGGCACTAAAGCAGGCTATCTGTCCTGTTGTGGCACTAAAGCAGGCTATCTGTCCTGTTGTGGCACTAAAGCAGGGTATCTGTCCTGTTGTGGCACTAATGCAGGCTATCTGTCCTGTTGTGGCACTAAAGCAGGGTATCTGTCCTGTTGTGGCACTAAAGCAGGGTATCTGTCCTGTTGTGGCACTAAAGCAGGCTATCTGTCCTGTTGTGGCACTAAAGCAGGGTATCTGTCCTGTTGTGGCACTAAAGCAGGCTATCTGTCCTGTTGTGGCACTAAAGCAGGGTATCTGTCCTGTTGTGGCACTAAAGCAGGGTATCTGTCCTGTTGTGGCACTAATGCAGGCTATCTGTCCTGTTGTGGCACTAAAGCAGGCTATCTGTCCTGTTGTGGCACTAAAGCAGGCTATCTGTCCTGTTGTGGCACTAAAGCAGGCTATCTGTCCTGTTGTGGCACTAAAGCAGGCTATCTGTCCTGTTGTGGCACTAAAGCAGGCTATCTGTCCTGTTGTGGCACTAAAGCAGGCTATTTGTCCTGTTGTGGCACTAATGCAGGCTATCTGTCCTGTTGTGGCACTAAAGCAGGCTATCTGTCCTGTTGTGGCACTAAAGCAGGCTATCTGTCCTGTTGTGGCACTAAAGCAGGGTATCTGTCCTGTTGTGGCACTAAAGCAGGCTATCTGCCCTGTTGTGGCACTAAAGCAGGCTATCTGTCCTGTTGTGGCACTAAAGCAGGCTATCTGTCCTGTTGTGGCACTAAAGCAGGCTATCTGTCCTGTTGTGGCACTAAAGCAGGCTATCTGTCCTGTTATGGCACTAAAGCAGGGTATCTGTCTTGTTGTGGCACTAAAGCAGGCTATCTGTCCTGTTGTGGCACTAAAGCAGGCTATCTGTCCTGTTGTGGCACTAAAGCAGGCTATCTGTCCTGTTGTGGCACTAAAGCAGGGTATCTGTCCTGTTGTGGCACTAAAGCAGGCTATCTGTCCTGTTGTGGCACTAAAGCAGGGTATCTGTCCTGTTGTGGCACTAAAGCAGGGTATCTGTCCTGTTGTGGCACTAATGCAGGCTATCTGTCCTGTTGTGGCACTAAAGCAGGCTATCTGTCCTGTTGTGGCACTAAAGCAGGCTATCTGTCCTGTTGTGGCACTAAAGCAGGCTATCTGTCCTGTTGTGGCACTAAAGCAGGCTATCTGTCCTGTTGTGGCACTAAAGCAGGCTATCTGTCCTGTTGTGGCACTAAAGCAGGCTATCTGTCCTGTTGTGGCACTAAAGCAGGCTATCTGTCCTGTTGTGGCACTAAAGCAGGCTATCTGTCCTGTTGTGGCACTAAAGCAGGCTATCTGTCCTGTTGTGGCACTAAAGCAGGCTATCTGTCCTGTTGTGGCACTAAAGCAGGCTATCTGTCCTGTTGTGGCACTAAAGCAGGCTATCTGTCCTGTTGTGGCACTAAAGCAGGCTATCTGTCCTGTTGTGGCACTAAAGCAGGCTATCTGTCCTGTTGTGGCACTAAAGCAGGGTATCTGTCCTGTTGTGGCACTAAAGCAGGGTATCTGTCCTGTTGTGGCACTAAAGCAGGCTATCTGTCCTGTTGTGGCTCTAAAGCAGGCTATCTGTCCTGTTGTGGCACTAAAGCAGGCTATCTGTCCTGTTGTGGCACTAAAGCAGGCTATCTGTCCTGTTGTGAATCGTTTTGAGCTCCTTTTTTCGCTTCCTCCTCTTTCTTTTCTCTAAGTCAGGTCTTCCTGACAATGTAAATCACATCTTTTGGGACAACATCAGAGCTTTCAGGGGCAACGTAATTTCATTCTGTAAATACCTACGAACAAAAAATGTTTGTCTTACCCATAAATTGTTTGGAAATAATTTGTGTCCTATATCCCTGCTGGTAATGTTATGTCAGCTCAATCCTACAACAAATGTGTTGAAACCACATGGTTTACCACTTGGGCCTTTGTGTTTTTGAATTCTTTCTGTAAAATATTGAAAGGAACATGGATTCAGACATGGTGGATTGGAAAATGAACATGAATTGAGAAGGATACATCCCATAACTCAGGTCATGAAATATTCACGATTGCTGCATGTTAAAAAAAACGTGGAGTGTTGCCTGTCTAAGGTGAAATAATTAGTTTGGACTTGCCAGTCCTGACACATTATCTTAAAGGATTATTATTATTTTCACAGCCTCCCATAAATAGGTCACTTGGGCACTATCAATACTGACTGTGTGGTGGAACCCTGTAAGATAACGCACTGTGTTTTAGTGCGTTATTCTTCGAGTGACGGCGTGGCCGCGGTCCCCCACCTCCTCCTCCTCCTCCTCCCGAGTCTGTGCCCCGTTCTCTTTCACACTCGGCTGTGCGATCGGTTTCATCACACTTAGCCAATTCCCTGCGCTGTAGCCATTTAGCTCAGACACGTGAGGATTCAACTCCCTCGCTTTGATCTTCATTGACGGTCCTGCTCAGATGCACAAAATCTGCAGCATGTGCGAATCTGGCTATCTTTCAGGGCAACGGTCCTTTGTTGTGGTGCTGGCAATAAACCCTCAACCTCGGGACTCCATCTCGAAATGCGCAGCAGGTCTTTTGGAACAGTTATCATGCTGGGCATTGATAGCAGTCATTCAAGGTAGTTACTGGCTGCCTGCCCTTCCTGGTTTGTGTGGGTGGCAGTAACACATTTTCTTTTGCTTAAGTTCTTTTTTGTCCATTTAGCCCAATAATGAAACAATATTGAAGGCTCCTGTTGTCATGGAGTTTTACTCGAATTCCTCAATGTCCCCTTATAATACGTTGGCAACATGTAAATATTAATTGGGTAACTATGGTAATTAAATTCTCACCCTCTGCCAAGGATGTTTCAGCTCACTTTTCTTTTGGCATATTTTCAGTTTCCCAAATGTGTGCATGACCAATGTTTTTACAGGAAATGTAGTCTTTATCAACACAGTTAACACATGCATGTTGTTATCTGTATTTATATTATCTGTTTTAATTTACTGAGATGATTCACATATATAACCTCTTTCAATAAACCGAAAAAAGTGTGTCTACAAGAATTTGTCAAAGCCTCAATTTTCCCATTGTGTGTGCATGCCAGAATCACACAAGACAAGTTTTGGGGCGGGTCTGTGGCTTAGCGCATGCTACAGATACATTTCTATCCGTATATAGAAGGCCACAGAAATCCAGCCACGGCAGAGAATCCCATGGCAACGGTGGGATTGGTGTGGAAACTGTTGACTATAATAGAATGTAACTTTTTCTCTAAACCATGAGGAACCACCCCTGTATGGGAAAACCCTGTTTTATAGATTAAAATACAACATACACTGTACCTGGTCAACATGGAGTGAAATAAACTATGGACAACCCTAACCTTTTTTGAAGAAGGCATTGTATTTTGCATGTGTATAATGGATAAATTCTTTAAAAAGCACTGAAAATCAGACCATGTAAAATAACTGTTTTTAAAAGAGGCACAGTTACTCATTTAGTCCAAGGCAAACTCACAAGAAAAAAAAAAAAAAAGGGGGTAAAATATGTTCTTTATTCATTCATTTCCAGGAACATCTTTTTGGAAAAATTCAGATTTTTTGTTTGTTTCTTTAAATCTGTGGGCATGTTCCATAAAGTAAAATGAAAAAGTGCACAGCCACAGTGGAATGCGACGCGCACATTTGTAATTCTTACTGGTCAGGTCTTGACAGTCGTCTCCTTTGGCTGGTTTTACGCTTCTTGTTTACGATGGTGTCGCTCACACAATGTTCTCCTTTTTTCCTCATGAAAAAGGAGGGGGGGGGGGCTTGATTCTCTGGCACTGGGAGGAGGCGGGGAGGGCAAACTCATCTCATTAGCCTCCAATCCACATTGAATCTTATTGCATTTATTAATCCCACGCTGTTCCTGCATGCTGGAGGCTGCTCTTCTGAAAGAAAAAAAAAAATCTCGCTACAGACACCTTTTCTCCATCTGTTCACAGCTACAAGAGAGAACAAGAGCGTCTAACAACCAGGGCTGCGGAAGGGCTGTAGAAAAAAAAGCATGTCAGATAATTTACCAGCAGGGATGCACGACTCCTTCTTTTAAAAGACTTCAGCCCTGCAGAAACTAGAACTCCTGACTAGTCAGCAACAAAATGGCACCCAAACCCTTTATTTATGTCTAGAATTTTCATTTGGCATAGTGCTAACATAGAATTTATTCCATCAGCCCGTCTCATCTAAACTGTCTCTCTCTCTCTCTCTCTCTCTCTCTCGCAAAATGCTTCTCGGTTTCCCTCGGCCAAAACTGTTGAAGAGAATGGTCCCCAGCCACTGGCTGAGGCTGCCTCCCAGGGTGCACTGTGAACGCCTGACATGAGCAGAGTGCTCTCGGCCCACAGAGAACACTCCACACACAGACACGCCACGGGGATGGCCACTGGGTCAATTATCCATTAACACCGGCCAGATGAATCGCACCTTTTCAAAACAATCGTTTGCACTCCGTCCCTGCCAGTTGCCAATCGAACTGAGATTCTAACAGGGTAATGGCTCAATGGGAGATTGTTGGTGTGTGTGTGAGTGTGCGTGTGCGTGAGTGCTCGTTTTTGAAGTGAAAAGGCCACGTCGACGCTTCAATCGGTATTCTTTTTCAGCTGCCACTTCCTCTGTGTGGTGAGAGATGGAGGTAAACGAGCGCGGCGCAGAACGCTCAGCAGTTTCCCAGACGTTGCACAAGCCGAGAGACGCCACAGGACGGACCCTTCTGGATCTCCTCAAGAGTGCAATCCCACAACAAGGTTCTTCATTCATTTAAAAGTTTTTGTTAATTAAATTCAAAATGATTTGATTCCTTTTTTTTATAATATATTTTCAGGCCACGGCGGGTATGGGATAACATGTTATCTTTAAGCAGCACACATTTAAAAAGAAAAAACCCCATCGCCATGTATTTTGTGGATCCGCTCTGGGAGTAGAAGACTGTATCTGCTTTATGTCAACATGGCGACCTTATTGAGCCGAGTAATTTCTAACCCGTCCCCATTACCGCTGAGACTGAGAATAGGATATTACCTCTTAACCTTTGTAAACGAGAGCTTTGGCGCTGCACTGTGGACCTTGCAGCCTCAGCCTTCCAGCCCCCAGCTAACTCCGGTGACCTCTCTGAAGTGCAGGACTGAACTCTGCTTGGACGGTCAATTTTATTGACCTGCAGAAATCTTGTGAAATGACATGTGATGCCTGAAAAATAGCAGTGTTCACTGCCCCTGTCTCTGTCTCTACGGCTCCATTCCTCAAGTCCCTCTAACAAGGATTAGTTAAGAGGTGAGTGTAACTTGTTGCTCTGAAGAATCACTGTTACAAAGTACAGGCCAAAATCCAAATGCCTAAATTAAAGACCCTGGTGCTAAAAGTACTGAAGTCACATTTTTAGACAATTCAAGTTGAGCAAGTTGTATTTGTTTAGCTAAATCCACCCTATAAATATTGTTAACAGAAAAGGTGCCTAAGCAATGCATAAAAACAGCAAAACTTTTAATCGCTGATTTTATGGATCAATGATATTTTCGGATTTGATTTTCTCAAAATAGACATTTTGTGACTTCAGTACTTTTAGCACCAGGGTCTTAAATTTGCCTTTGTTTAAGAATTTGTATTCTCATCTACGGTATATGAATTACTTTGGTTAAATTCCCATACAATTTCTACATCAGTACCAATCTCTCAATCTTCAAGAAGTTTAGTTCAGTTTTAATAAATCTTTTTATTTTAACCTCTTACAATAATTTAATTAATTAGTAATTAATATTCTGATTAGTGCAATCTAACAAGCTAATGGTGTTCAAGTCCGGTTGAAAATAAAAATGAAAAAGATTTAAAGCTTCGTATTGTTAATAATATTGTTGTTTTAAGTCCATAGATGACTGTACATAAGAAATTATTTGCACTTATCACACTATCCACTTCCCAGTGTCACTGTAATTCCAGCAACGGCAAAGATTGCAATTCCAGGTCAATGCCCAATTCCATTCTATTTTGTATTTGAATAGGAACTGGCCACATTTAAATTAACTTCAGGCTTGACTCTCACACAGGCAAATGCATATTTTCCCCTCTGCTAGATTTAGCCACACATAGAACTAGTGAAACCTTGTCTCATTACAGCAATGCAGGGCATGTCAAATTAGATATTCCGCAAAAATTGCCAAAGCAAAAACTTTGCTAATTAGGGATATCAACTTCACATGAGAAAGGTGCTTTCCTATGCTCCTCCCTCTTTTTCTTACAGTTTGGAATGAATTTTACAGCAATTAGCAGATGCTCTTATACAGAGCAGTTAACACAGACTACATTCTTTGTATGTACAATTAATTTATACTGCTGGATATTTAGTGAAACAATTCATGCTCAAGGGTGCAACAGCAGAGCCCCGCCTGGGAGTCAAACCTGCAACCTCGGCATTGCAACCCCAGTTCCATAACCATCACGGCATAGTTTAGTTTAGTTTAGTTTATTAGCACACACAAAATGTTAATACACAGAAAAGAAAGAATATATAGGCAATACTGTGCAGGAGAAGTTAGGCCCCCAAAATGGCTTATGAAAGAACCTCCCCTCAAATAAAATTACAATCTCATAGTGTGAAAAGAAAAAAGAAAGATGAATTAAAATGTTAGAAATATTAACAAACGTGTATATATACATACTTACACATACGTAAATGGGAAACATTTAACATACAAACACACAACTACACAGACAGACAGACATACATAGGCTACATATATACATACATGGGTTAATTTACGTGTATGTCATTATTGTAGCTAATATCAGAAGATATGACATTACTTGTTGGTTATGAGTATTTTTTTTGTAGTTTGCCACTATACATACTGCCACCTATGCACATCATTGAATGTCTATAAAGCTCTTCACAACCACCCTTGTCAAGTTGGTAGGGCCAAAGACAAGCAAGCCCTATCGCACACAAGCTACGTCTTTTCATACAACGTTCGACAAGTCAGGCTCATACAAACATACAAGTCAGGCTCATTCAAGTCAGGCTCATCTCAGCATTATTACATTATGCTGAGAAGGACATCAACATGGTATGTGATCTGTCATGAACTTTGTGACTATTGAAAAGGACACATCTTTATATGACAGGGTTAAATCAACATATCAGAATTCCTTCATTATTACCTGAAAGCCTTTACAATGAGAAACGACTTATGGAAAATACATTTTATGCAAATGTAATTTTCATTTACTCATACGAAGCGGTTTTAATTCAAGGTTATTGTGTGTTAATGTATACACTGTGGATACATCTATTCATCCATATTTACACAGCTATTCGTTTAAACAGTAATTCACTAACTATGACATTTTCTAAGGCCCTTATTCATAAATCACTGGGAAAAAACATCCACCATTTGAAAATTGGCTATATATTTCTTTGTGAAATCCATTCTTTTAATTGCAGATTTTTAAAAAATAGAAATGTTGATTTTGTTTTCATCTTGAAATATATTAAATTTCTCCAGACTGAACTATAAATTTGAAAATTAGATTAATTAAATGAAAATACTCATTTGAAACAGCTTGAACATATTTCATGGTAGACCAAATAGATTAAAAGATTTAATTTAGGAAGAGGATCTAATGTAATCCGTTACATAAAATAAGCATGCGTGAGATAATTGAATGAACTGATAATTATATGTTTAACTGATAGAAAGTGTTTTGTAGGTCTGCAACAATGCTCATTATAATATATAATATATATTGACCATATTTAATTATTATAATATTAATTTAATGCAAGAGTCAATCGCATATTGGCTGGTTAAAGTTGAGACATTAATTTGAGGTTATATTCATCAAAATTCTGTCTAAAATATCAACAAGAACATAACACATAGAAGAGCTCCCATATTTTGTCCTTTTGGAAACATGGTCAAAAAAAGACATGTAACGGCTAACATGCGTAGGGAACATTGGAAATACAGTGCTATCTATTACAGTTGATAACCCAAACACGTGGACAGGGATACTCTAACGTGACAGTCGTGTCCATCCACAAATAAATGTTGCATGTCCACGTATCTGAACAATGAAACGTACGATTTTCCTCTATTAATTCTTACGATTGCTGCAAACAGATGAATTCTTTACTTACATAAATATTTGTGCGCGCATTACTTTTTAAATGCGCTAGATGGCGCACTGTGAAAGTCGGCAGGTTTAAAGGTTTGATCATTAGTAACTAAATGTGGTTGCTCAGTAGCGCCACTTGCTCTCGCCCATAGACTGTATGCTCTCGCCTAGCGGCAATAGCCATCAGTTACAGTATTATTACACCCCTCATGACCACCAACCAGCCAATAGGCTCCGGGAGGCACAGTTGTCCCTGTGGCCGCCATTAAAGAAAGGAATCCTTGAATTCAAATGGAAACCAGGAGGAACAGAGACCGAAATAATGGTTAAAATGACCGAAAAAATATAGTCCAACACCAGCTTTCGATCGGTTTTTTACAAGATGTTTTTCATTTTTAAATCAAATTTGGTGGTGATGGAGCAATAGGAGGACGATTTTAAGCAAAGACCGTTTTAAGCAAAGGGGGAGGGGGAGAGTTGCTTCTTTGCTCTCCCTTTCTTTTTGTTTTAAGATCATTTTCGCCTCTTTTAAAATTGAACTTAACTTATAGAAGTATTTTAGCATAGACGACGCGGGGGGTTGGATGCTTTTAATCTAATAGCTGATATTTGTGGCGGACGAGAAGAATCGAAGGGGTTGTTGAATTACATTCCCCAACCGATTGTTTAAAAAATATTCTCGTTGTAGCTTAGCTAGGAGGCTATATACATCTTAGAAAATATTTTTGAAAATCGTTCTTTCTTTCTTGGGAACTGAAATGATGGAGTGTTGGATCTCGCAGTGAAAGGATGAGTTCTTGTTTTGTACCGAACGGGGCCAGCCTGGAGGATTGCCATTCCAATCTATTCTGTCTGGTAAGAGATTTAAAACTAAAGGAAAAGCAGCCATTTTTAACTAGCTAGCTGAAAAGAGCTAACGTTAGCTACAGCAGAGCAGAGCAGAGGCTTATAGGCCTGTCGAGCACTGCAATTCAAACATCACTCATCAATCCATCATTTATTTGCATACTGCCAAGTTATGCAAGATTAAAAATTAAAAATATTGTATAATAACGGTGCGTCTGTTTTTCTCTAAGACTGGCTAATATTTTTTATTGGTATTATTTGACAAGTTAAAGTGCGTGTGTGTTGATCAACATTTAATACAAGTATTGGCTCTGGACAAACGTGCAAATTCAGAATGATGTAGCAAGCTAGCTAGCAAGCTAAAGTTTATTTTCATCGGACTCTACTTAAATCAACATGCATGCAACTTGTTCACACTTCATTTTGTCAGCGTTTTTTAAAATGTTCTTTAACATAGCTAGGAAGCTAACGTTATTTCGCTTATGCAATACTGTTAGCTGGCTGGCTATCTACGCTATTTTAGTTAGCCAGCTAGTGTTAACTGCTAACGTAACATTAGTCATTCGTTAACTAATGTTAACTATCTGATAAATGCTTATTTTGTTATTTGGCTAGCTTGCTAGCGTTGACCAACTACAATTTGAAATGTCTTGCTTGTCTGTTAAGAGACCTGCATGTTTCAAATAAGGAAAACTCGTCGCTGTGTTGATTGCTTTGGATAATGATATGAAGGAAGACTTAACGTTACAATGGTGCAAGTTTTAGTAACCTGAGCGAAGTTGTTTTGGTTTCATTTCTGCCATACCCCTCGCTAACGTAGCTGTCTACTAGTTTAACTGCCTTGCTAAGTTACTGTTACTAGAGCTTGTGAGGGATATGGCTTGTTAACTAGCCAGCTAGGCATTTTATGTTGTTTACAACAGAGTTGCTCACTAAAAAAAAGTTATGGTCACCAAGATGATTGTTGTAGGCACTGGAAATGTTAACAGAGAACTGTGTCGCCAGTCGCTATGCTTGACATTTGCCATGATTATTGCTAGAAATTATGTTTCCCATTAATTAACAAACCTGTCGAACTTCCAAACTGTCCAATATGTTCTACTTTTTGATAGCTAGCTAGCTAATATCATGCAATTTCTATCATACTCTTATGCATTTCTAAAGTTTATTTAAAACAGTTTATTTAAAAATGTGGTTGTCTGAATCAGGGGTCATCTAAACCTAACTGGTTTGCAATGAGATATAATTAACTTGGCTGTGGCTGTTGTTAGTCAGGTGTTTTGCATGAAAATTGATGTTGCTAGCAGGCTAAGTAGCTACGCAGGAAGTTTCCTTCAGTGTATTGCAGTGAACTGTTTTTGGATTCCTTTTTTAAATGCACTGTTCTCGCAGTGTTGTGGACTGGTTTTGGCATGGGTTGATTTGCCTTGGTATGTTCTGGCTTTGTATGCATGTGTGTAAGGCCACGTCTATGCATGGGAATTACCGAAGGAATCTCAATATTTAATGACATGGCTTCCGAATGCAAACGCCAGCAAAGCAACACAGTTGCTTGCTTACACAGTAATTGTGGGTGACAACGTGTGCATTATTACCCAGGCAGTATTTGAGAACAACTTTAGATATCGATTGAGCTGCAATTATAGATAAGTTAGCCTTTTCATTTCAAACATGGGACGCTGCAGTGAGGGCCGTTTATAATTGGAGAATGATGAAAACACAGTGTTTGCCTGCTGTTGAAGGAATTGGGAGAACTGAACAGTGCTTTGCCACTGCCTTAATACATATGTTTTTTTAATGCCTCATGTTATAGTTCTTAGTTTCATACGGCACAACCTCTCATATTAAGCTAACTAACGTTATCGGTTGTTAGCAGGGACGGCAACGATGCTTTTTAGCCAGATGCCAAGTGCGCGTGTCATGTTAGGACGGTGAAATTATGAATAATTAAATACCGGTATTTAGTTTTTATCGCAATAGTAAAAATATTTTTGAAAAGACTACACTTTCAGTAACCTGAACTGGGTTGTGTTGGGGGCAAGTTTACTGTCTATGTCAGGCAATAAATAATGCTGTGCTCTGTTGACGAGAAATGTTGGTTTGACGCAAAAGTGGGCAACGCAGGGGTGAATTTCACTTCTATTGATGAGACTGCGGGGCCCTGGAATGGTGTTTGTTCTGGTTAGTTTCAAACAGTAATTTCCCGGAAATGTTTTAAAACATTTACATATGGATGTACATTATATATGTTGTATATAATATATAACCATAATACACAGACCTATATTCATTTTTATTTTGTACCGTTTTAACACGGGGTTAGTTTTCTTCCCTTTAAATTGACGAATAGTGGAAAATTTTGCCGATTTGCCTGCCACACCACCTGGTTTCCACGAATCATTAATAACAACAGCTCAGCAACTTGTTTTGTCTGTGTGTAGGAAAAGTACTTCAAACTTTTTCAGTGTGCTGCTGCTGCTGTGGTTTGGCTGTGGTTTACCAGGCATACGGACACGTGAACACGACCATGGTTCTTGCGTTCAGCAATAATGACGTTTTCCTTTAAGCAAATTCAAGTGGCTATTGCTTGTTTCTAGTTTGCTGTCTCCAGTGCTCCTGGCAGCATTTGTTATTGTGTGTTTGTGGGGTGTGGGGTGTGGGGTGTGGAGTGGGGGCGGCGGCGTGGTGTGGCCTAGATGATTTGACAACTTCACCTGCTGTTTCAAAATCTCTGAAAAAGGCAGCTGTTGGTTTTCGATGTTTTAATGGCACGAGAGACCAGCGATGTGAAAGTCTATGTGAACAGCTGAGGAAAGGCCTGTAAAATGTGAATGTATCCAGATTAGGTGAGCTGCGTGTGAACCCAGAATGTCTTGGCTCTCCAGACACCCCCCAAAAGCTCTAATTTATGTGGGTGCCTTCCTTGTCGTTACTTGAGTACACGCCCTGGGATTTGGGACTTTACTTAATATCCCGATTGTTTTGTTAATGCTTTTCCCCCCCCCCCGTGTGCACCCTGCTTCAGCCTTGCCTCAGCAGGAAGGAGATTTGCAGGTTTCTAACCTTGACATAAAGACGTGCCAAGATTTATTTAGAAGCGACAGCTTTTTGAAACGAGCGTGAAATTCATAAACCATGCAGAGAAAACGATCTCCCTCTGCCTTTGGAAGATGGTGACTTCATGTTTAAAAAGGATAGGTAAAAAAAGATCTTGGCTGAAAGCATTTTCACTTGGTCATTGATGGAGGGTTGTGTGTGCTTGTTGTAGTCCGTCTCCTATGTCACCTTTGGCTGTCTGTGTAAAGGCATTTTTTGTTTAGGTTGTGGATTCAGGGTTTTGCTAATAATAGGCTATTTCTTAAGGTATATTAATGTTTTTTTTGTGGAACTTAGATTTTTTTATTTATCTATTTTTTTACCCCTCAAATGTAGTGTGCCCCAATTCATTGAAAGGAGTCCAAATGTTCTTTGTCATACTGCACTGATTATTTGATAAAAGGCCAATGGCACTTTGCGACCCAATGCTGTAATTGCAGGTTATCTGGTGTCTCGGTTCAACCGCTTTTTGGCACCCCCACAGATGTTGCTCGCTAATGGCAGGTGACACCATGTACCCTCTACCACAAATTAAACATTATGTTTTTATAGCTGGCAGTCTGACGCAAAGCTGAAATTCGACATTTCAGATTGGCTTTAATGAGTCGACAGTGAGACCTTTTGTTCTGGAGTCCGAAAATGTGCCTGTATTCTCCTGGGCGGGTGATGCAGGCTCTCAGTGAGGAAATGCTTGGATTTAATGATGTGAAGTCTCTTGTCCTTATAGTCCCTCTGAACGGTGTGCTTGTGAAAAGCAGTGGGTGCAAAGTTAAATCCAGCGTTTCTTTTTAACTGAGGGCCGTTGAGAGTTTCTTCAGTGTCTGGCGAGATGTGTCCTGAATGATGTTCAGTGTGTTATGCGTTATTCCCTCTGTGTTTACAGCAAATTCTGTAAGGCGTGCAGTAGTTTTTACACCATTACGTGCAAGTAATGGTTGCTTGCAGTTTTGTTTTTGAATTGGTCTAAAGTCTAAATATTATCGTGGTACAATGACATTTTGATAGTTTTGAAAAGATGTAGGCCTGTAGTAAGCCTGTGACAAATGCATAGATCTGTCCTTGCATTGGATAAAAAAAATAAAAACCTAGACGAAGAGTTTGACTTGAAAGTGATTCTTTTTATTTCCTGTAGAAATAGCTGGGCATCTGCAGCTCACTTATCCACTTGGTTAGGAAGTAGAACTTCAAGTTATTTTACTGTTAAATATGATATGACAAAAACACCAGCTGAATGCGCAAAGCCGTGTGCATAGGAATGTTGTCCTTTTGCAGTGGGAAGCCGTCTAGAAGACAACAGATTGGAAGTAATGTCAGATGTGAGAATCCTTTGAAGGATTGCTTTTTTTGTCCACCATTATGTTACGAGAAACGATATAACTGTTTTCTTAATTTATGTTATGGTTTACCAGACGCATGTGTGTAAGACAAGTGGCGAGTCATTGTCGAGTGGAAGTTGATCAGGATCGTGATGCGTACATGACTGCATGCAGACACACACACTTTTAAAAATGCAGCTTATGTTTGCAAGTTAGTTTTTTTTTTCCTCACCATTTTTGAATATGATTTTGAAGTCCATGTCGTAATACGTGGACAGCCGACACTGGACTGATTTTACATTCTTGGTTTTTTGTAGCTTGTGAAAAATAGTTTGTTCAGATCTTAAGTTAATATAATTGTGACACTGTAAATACATTTGATTGGTTTGGGAAACGCAACCTGAAGTGCTCCTCTAGAGTAGAGAAGATGGCTTGTTATGATTTGGTGTTGACACTTCAGTGCACTATTTTGACGGTCCCAAGAATCCTTCCACCTCATATCTCACTGCTAATCTGTAGTGCTTCTAAGGTGACTGCTGCTGGATGACTAGGATTATTTAGGCTTGCACTTGTACCACTTAGTTTGATTTAGTTTTCAGCTGGATTTGAATGGATTTGCCTGCCGACAGAGGAAAAGTATCTGGCCTGGAACAATTATGTTGTTGTGCCAGAGTGGAATGCCAGCGTAGACCCTTTACTGGAAAAATGTCAACAGAAAGGGGGCAGGAAAAAAAAAAAAGAGAATTCCATTGGAATGAAACATGCACTTCTGGTCTTACACCGCCGTTGCTTAAAGTTTAAGCGGTGTTGATGCGTTTTGTCCTGTGATGTGACGTGAGTAGAGGGGGAGAGAGCTCGATTTTCAGCTCTGCAGGACAGCTTTCCAGGATTAACGATTAAGAAACTCTGGTTGTGATTTACGGACGCCTTTGTTTTGTTCCCTCCATAAAGGCCAGACTGCATTTCACATAAAACTGAGCTCCTGATGGGTTTGTCATTAAAATGCATTAAGCTGGTCAGACCCCATTTGCTTTAAATTTTGCATGGAACCTGTTTGCGCTAGGCCGAAAGTTTAGCTGTGGCGCCTCAGTTTCAAACAAAA
Source organism: Synaphobranchus kaupii (assembly GCA_029718625.1). Lineage (NCBI taxonomy): Eukaryota > Metazoa > Chordata > Actinopteri > Anguilliformes > Synaphobranchidae > Synaphobranchus > Synaphobranchus kaupii. The sequence continues at coordinate 29,688,696 of CM056389.1, read as the reverse complement.
AAATAAATAAATAAAATGCCTTGGTGGCTGTCACCCCCGCCTCAGATTGTCATATGCGTTCCTCGCAAAGCATTCCATTGAAGAGGATTAATGGCTGCTCTTTAAATGCAGCTTAGCCAAAGTGTTTATTTACAGGTGCTGAGTTGCTCCTGAAGCAGAGCTGACTCTCTCTCTCCCTCTCCCTCTCCCTCTCCCTCCCCCCCACCCTAGGCTGACCTGACGGGGATAAAATGGAAGCGATACGTGTGGCAGGGCCCCACCTCGGCCCCCATCCTCTTCCCGGTGACGGAGGAGGACCCCATCCTGTGCAGCTTCAGCCGCTGCCTGAAGTGGGACGTTCTGAGCGTGTGGCGACGGCACCAGACGCCCGGCCGCCGCGAGCTCTGGCTCTTCTGGTGGGGCGACGACCCAAACTTCTCCGAGCTCATCCACCACGACCTCACAGGTAAGAGCAAGGGGGGGGGATGGGGGGGCGGGAAGGTCCCTGTGAGGCGGCTGGCGACTCTTGTTGTCTTGCTTAAAGCTTGTTCATTAGCATCTTTACGTACTGTCGATGTGAGTGAAGATGTTTGCGCACTCAGTTTGAAGCTAGGCGGCGGAGTAAATGTTCTGGAGGCAGCCTATTTATATGCTACATTATCTGGTGGGGGAAAAAGAAAAAAGGATTGGAGGAATATTCGCTTTGTTAGGGCTTGTAAAAGCATGTCTTGAAGGATCCTGTCTAATTTTTAGGTGGTGTTCAAAGGTATCGTGACGGTAGTTTGGTTGTTGTTGGTTTTTGGAAGCTCCAGGTGCGATTGTTGTACGCTACACGAGTGCATTGGCAGTTCAATCGGCGGAAGTGAAATCTTTGATGTTAATGTCATTAAACGGAACGTGTCTTAGGGGTTCTGACCCCCATCCTGAGGGAGACGTGAAAATGGCTCCTCCTCTGTCGAGCGGCTCTGCAGGTGCGTGCAGGTGTGCTGCGGCCGCCCGGAGCAAGTGCTGACAAAGAGACAAACGTTCTATATTTAAATTTCTTATTTGTGCTGCGTGATCCTTATCGGCACATAACAGCGACTCGCGCCCACCCGCGCACAAGCGCGTCTACCCAGAGACGACCGCACCGCGCTGCCGAGTTCAAAAGAGCGGGCTGGGAGGGGGGGCGCACAGAGGGCAGGGGCAGGGGGCAGGGGTGATTAGAGGTGGGTGAGAAACGGCACTGGATAAATCGAGCACCTTTTTCTTCTCGTTCGCTCGCACTGCAGCGTGGGGGTTGGGGGGGGGGGGGGGGGTGGTGAGAGAGGGACATGGGATCGGCGAGGCGGAAAGGTGGTGAGCATATGAAGTCGGGACCCCTCTCATTTCGGAGCGGACCCCTGTCTTTATTCATGCCCTCTTCTGAGAGCCCCGTCACGCTGTCTGAGGCCCTCCGTCATCACCCGCCATTGTGCCCGCAGTGGCTGGGAAATGGAAGCTCGAGCAGAGAGGGGCTGCCAATTTGTCCCTGTTGCTACAGGGTAACGACCCAGAGCGCTGCTGTTGGGGTATGAAATGGGCTGGAGGGAGGGAAGGAGGGAGGCGGGTCAGGGAGGCGGAGCAGGGAGCGGGTCAGGGAGGCGGGTCAGGGAGCGGGTAAGGACCTCCACGCGCTGGGGGTTCCACAGGCACAGGTGCCCCTGCTTGGCATTGGTTTGTTTTTTTCGGGCCCACAGCATTGCGAGCGTTTAGTTTGGTTTGTTTTTTTCTTAATTGTCGACTTCGGGAAGGTGATCGACGGACACGGAGCAAAATAAGCAGGGGTGACGAGAGGCTCACCGTCTCTCGGAGCCGGAAGATTCCACGGCTCCCTCGGGGCATAGCCAGGAAGCTTTTTCCTTCGTTCATTTTCAATCGGAATCAATTTGGATATGGTCTTTCCTAATGATAGGTATGTCTCTTACAGTGGAATCACTTTGCTTTTCTTGTGTGGATAAAAGAGCTTTAATGAAATAATCCCTGAGAGTAAGTGTGGATACTTACTGAGCTGCTGCTCGGTGTGAGCAGGCCTCTCTGCTGCTCGCTGTGAGCAGCCCTCTCTGCTGCTCGCTGTGAGCAGGCCTCACTGCTGCTCGCTGTGAGCAGACCTCTCTGCTGCTCCGTGTGAGCAGGCCTCTCTGCTGCTCCGTGTGAGCAGGCCTCTCTGCTGCTCCGTGTGAGCAGGCCTCTCTGCTGCTCCGTGTGAGCAGGCCTCTCTGCTGCTCGGTGTGAGCAGGCCTCTCTGCTGCTCCGTGTGAGCAGGCCTCACTGCTGCTCGGTGTGAGCAGGCCTCTCTGCTGCTCGGTCTGAGCAGGCCTCACTGCTGCTCGGTCTGAGCAGGCCTCACTGCTGCTCGGTGTGAGCAGGCCTCTCTGCTGCTCCGTGTGAGCAGGCCTCTCTGCTGCTCGGTGTGAGCAGACCTCTCTGCTGCTCGGTGTGAGCAGGCCTCACTGCTGCTCCGTGTGAGCAGGCCTCACTGCTGCTGTCATGTGTCGTGTGAGCAGGCCTCACTGCTGCTCGCTGTGAGCAGGCCTCACTGCTGCTCGGTGTGAGCAGGCCCTCTTGCTGCTCGCTGTGAGCAGGCCTCTCTGCTGCTCGGTGTGAGCAGGCCTCACTGCTGTCGCTCGTGTGAGCAGGCCTCTCTGCTGCTCGGGTGTGAGCAGGCCTCTCTGCTGCTCGCTGTGAGCAGGCCTCTCTGCTGCTCGCTGTGAGCAGACTCTCTGCTGCTCGGTGTGTGAGCAGGCCTCTCTGCTGCTCCGGTGTGAGCAGGCCTCTTGCTGCTCTGTGTGAGCAGGCCTCTCTGCTGCTCTGTGTGAGCAGGCTCTCTGCTGCTCGGTGTGAGCAGGCCTCTGCTGCTGGCGGTGTGAGCAGGCCTCTCTGCTGCTCGGGTGTGAGCAGGCCTCTCTGCTGCTCGGTGTGAGCAGGCCTCTCTGCTGCTCCGGTGTGAGCAGGCCTCACTGCTGCTCGGTGTGAGCAGGCCTCTCCTGCTGCTCGGTCTGAGCAGGCCTCACTGCTGCTCGGGTGTGAGCAGCCTCACTGCTGCTCGGTGTGAGCAGGCCTCTCTGCTGCTCCGGTGTGTGAGCAGGCCCTCTTGCTGCTCGGTGTGAGCAGGACTCTCTGCTGTCGGTCGTGTGAGCAGACCTCTCTGCTGCTCGGTGTGAGCAGGCCTCACTGCTGCTCCGTGTGAGCAGGCCTCACTGCTGCTCGCTGTGAGCAGGCCTCATGCTGCTCGGTGTGAGCAGGCCCTCTGCTGCTCGCTGTGAGCAGGCCTCTCTGCTGCTCGGTGTGAGCAGGCTCTCACTGCTGCTCGGTGTGAGCAGGCCTCTCTGCTGCTCGGTGTGAGCAGGCCTCTCTGCTGCTCGCTGTGAGCAGGCCTCTCTGCTGCTCGCTGTGAGCAGACCTCTCTGCTGCTCGGTGTGAGCAGGCCTCTCTGCTGCTCCGTGTGAGCAGGCCTCACTGCTGCTCGGTCTGAGCAGGCCTCACTGCTGCTCGGTGTGAGCAGGCCTCTCTGCTCGTCCGTGCTGAGCAGGCCTCTCTGCTGCTCGGTGTGAGCAGACCTCTCTGCTGCTCGGTGTGAGCAGGCCCCTCTGCTGCTCGGTGTGAGCAGGCCCCTCTGCTGCTCGGTGTGAGCAGGCCCTCTGCTGCTCGCTGTGAGCAGGCCTCTCTGCTGCTCGGTGTGAGCAGGCCTCTCTGCTGCTCGGTGTGAGCAGGCCTCTCTGCTGCTCGCTGTGAGCAGACCTCTGCTTCTTGCTGCTCGGTGTGAGCAGGCCTCTCTGCTGCTCGGTGTGAGCAGGCCTCTCTGCTGCTCGGTGTGAGCAGGCCTCTCTGCTGCTCGGTGTGAGCTGAGCCAGGCTCTGCTGCTCGGTGTGAGCAGGCCTCACTGCTGCTCGCTGTGAGCAGGCCTCACTGCTGCTCGCTGTGAGCAGACCTCTCTGCTGCTCCGTGTGAGAGGCCTCTCTGCTGCTCGGTGTGAGCAGGCCTCTGCTGCTCGGTGTGAGCAGGCCTCTCTGCTGCTCGGTGTGAGCAGGCCTCACTGCTGCTCGGTGTGAGCAGACCTCTCTGCTGCTCGGTGTGAGCAGGCCTCACTGTCGTCTGCTTGCGACGCTTATCCTCCGAGGCACGTCTGCTCTTTCACTTGTCCTGAAAGGGGAGTGCTGTTTTTAATTGGCTGATGGACAGGACAGGAGAGGGGTTTCCCTGTGCAAAAGCAGGGTCTGGTACTCCGCTTCCCGCTGAAGGGAGACGGTGGGCAGAGTGGAGACCGGCCCGTGTGAGCGCTGATGTAATCGGCAAGCTCGCTTTTTTGGGAAGCGCCCTTCCTGCGTCTGGAGCTGAACACCTGCCAGGACCCCCCCCCCGTTGTGCCAAAGTGGGTGACCGTGACTCTCTGACGATAAGCAAGGTACCGCTCACGCCTTCGTAGATGTATCCCGCGTGATTTCCACCCATTTCCCCTGATGGGTCCGTTCAGGGAGCTGAAGCCACAGCAGGAAACTGGGTCCCTGGGTTGCAGAGTAATGGAGTAATGGAATCTGGGACAGCCACATCTCGTCTGATAGGCTGTCTGTCATTCATCCCGGACGAGCGCTAAGAAGCGAGATGGAAAAAAAAGAAAGACGGGGCAGAGCCGCACAAAGCCAGCTCTCGCTCGTAACGCCACTCTGCCCCCCCAGTATGACATTTCAGTGGGATAAAACGCTTGTGTGAAGGGAAAGGGTTCATAGTTGGGGTCTGGCTGTATTGCGCAACAGGCATATCAAGTGCTTATATTTAATATTTTCTCATCTCTTTTTTTTTTTTTCTTGTTTTTCAAGCCAAATAAGAGACAACGTGCGTGCAGAAATATTGGTGCCAGCGTCGCCGTACTGCAGCTCTGATCTGTGCTCCGCTGTGTACTTGTTGGCTCCCTCATCAGATTAGTGGCCAGTGTGAAAGTCTTTAAATTTGAGTGAGTGCCATTTCGGCAAACCAGTGTGCCACTAATCCCTTCTCTCCAGAGAGGGAAGAAAGTGCGGAGAACTGGAAGGATCTTTTAATGCCTGGCACTTAATCACCATTCAAGGAAGTCCCAGGGAGAGAGAGAGAGCGAGAGAGAGAGAGGAGGAGGAGGAGGGGGGGGGGGGGGGGGGGGAGATGAGGTTTGGGGGTGGTGGGGATGGTTTTAGGAAGGTGTTGCGGAGGTGGGGGGGCGGGGGGGTCGTCTGTTTTCCTACATTGGGGACTTGCCCTGTTCTTAACCGAACACTCGAGAAAACCAATTCTAATCTTCCTCCGGCCACGTTCAGAAATGATTCCAAGGGGGGCGAATGCGATTGCTAAATTAAACGGTAGCCCTTGGTAGACCGTGGGCTTTATTCTCATGCAAATCTGTCTGTAAAGCTGGGCTGTGCTCTTTATCCAGGGGCATCCAGAGTGTGGAGATAAATGAGTGCGTTTTGCTCAAAGAACGTCTGATCTTTGCATAGAAATTAGGGATGGAAGTCTGTCTGGGAGGGTAATTGCTCTGCGGTTCATTTCTGCCTCATTTCTCCACCCCCCCACTGCCACCCCCCCCTCCCCTCCCAGCCAGCAGTCCCCAGTGATGCTCGAGCTGTTGAAGCTGCTGCCAGTCTCCTCTCTCCTGGGCTTTTGCCAGGCTACCTGTTAGCATTGTGTGCTCAACGTGCGCACAGCTGATGAGTGAGTCCCTTAAGCAGTGAGACTAGAGGTCTTGAACAATGAGCAGCGCGTGCCTCATTTCATGTTTGCATTTTTTTTGTCGTTATCCATGTACGGTGTAAATCTCAAACATTGGCGTACTTGGATGAGTTGTGTGTCCTGTTTGGATTTGTAGTAAAAAAGGAGAAAGCCAGTAGATCTCAACCACCCCCCTTTCTTCTTAAAAAAAAAAAATTTAATTTATTTTTTTTGCTGTGCAACATCATACTTTGCAGAGAACTGCGAAGGGTACATTTGTACGGCGGTGTCGCAGCCTATTTGTGTGCATCCAGATTGTGGAGATAGCCGCCCGATATGTAGCTCTTTGTGTTGGTAATGCAGTAATTCAATTTCACAAGTCAAACCCACCATTGGAGGCCGCTCTGTGGTAAAATGAAAAGAGGCTTGTATTTGCAAGACAGCGGATCAGAATTTCTTATCGGCAAGCTATCGCAGAGCAGAGAAGGCCCGAGGCGCTTGAGCCGGAGACGCATGTTGGCTGAGACCTTAGCGGAGAGAGAGACCAGAGGAAAGGAGAGAAAGACCAAAGACTCCTCACCCCTTCGCCGTGTGACTCCACTGTCCTGCCATCGTTGGGCCCGCTTGATTGTGGACACCGTACGATGAGTTTATTAGATCCTTACCTCACAGCTGGCGGTACTCTTGTTTTTGCTGTGCGTCAAATGCGTGAACGGCTATAACGGGTTATGGGGTTATTGCACGGCTGCAGTGACCGCTGGTGAGAGAGGTCACTGTCACTGCGCTTTAAAAACAAGCAGCTGTGCTCCAGTTCAGCCCACCGTCAACAACTGCGTCGCCACAGGTGAAGAGCGGACAGTCGTTCGGTATTTTTCGCTTTAATCAGACTGGTAAAAAAGGGCAGGGGATTGAACCCTCGACCACGGGGGGGGGGGGCGCTTTGTATCTGCCTCGAGTCAGCCGCCGTACGGACTGCACCTCACGTCTCTCTCTGTGGAGTGCTCTTTAAAATGCAGTCAGGTTGTGGCGCTGTGTGTGTGTCAATAACTACATTTGGATGAAACTGAATGCTTCCAGTGAAAACCCCTGCGGACCTGCACAAGGGCCACAAGTACTGTTTGCATGATGCTTGCAGACAAGAATCCTGCAGTAAACCATCATTAGCTTGACAGAAATCTACATTCTTAACAAAACATGGCACTTAAGGCAGCGTCAGAGCGCTGGAAGAGAAACTGAAAAATATGAAACCTCTTTTGTATACTAACTTGCTTAGACTTGTTTAATTTTTTATTTTTTTAAAGGAACCACAATTTTGGTGGAGAAAGAACATTAGCTGACATGAACATTAGACCTGCAACACCATCGGCCATTTCTATTGTATTAGAACTGTATATTTGTGTAAATATAAGCATTTATGCGACACAACAGATATAGTGGTGCATTTGTCGGTGACCGTACGACGAGTGAAATAATTTGCCATTCACACAATGGACAATGGATAATTTCTTGGCTCTCGGACTGGCCATGACCTGTAAGCCCTGGTGATGTAGGAATAACATGTCCTGTAAGCCCTGGTGATGTAGGAATAACATGTCCTGTAAGCCTTGGTGATGTAGGAATACCATGTCCTGTAAGCCCTGGTGATGTAGGAATAACATGTCCTGTAAGTCCTGGTGATGTAGGAATAACATGTCCTGTAAGCCCTGGTGATGTAGGAATAACATGTCCTGTAAGCCCTGGTGATGTAGGAATACCATGTCCTGTAAGCCCTGGTGATGTAGGAATAACTTGTCCTGTAAGCCCTGATGATGTAGGAATACCATGTCCTGTAAGCCCTGGTGATGTAGGAATACCATGTCCTGTAAGCCCTGATGATGTAGGAATAACATGTCCTGTAAGCCCTGGTGATGTAGGAATAACATGTCCTGTAAGTCCTGGTGATGTAGGAATACCATGTCCTGCAAGCCCTGGTGATGTAGGAATAACATGTCCTGTAAGCCCTGATGATGTAGGAATAACATGTCCTGTAAGCCCTGGTGATGTAGGAATAACATGTCCTGTAAGTCCTGGTGATGTAGGAATAACATGTCCTGTAAGTCCTGGTGATGTAGGAATACCATGTCCTGTAAGCCCTGGTGATGTAGGAATAACATGTCCTGTAAGCCCTGGTGATGTAGGAATAACATGTCCTGTAAGCCCTGGTGATGTAGGAATAACATGTCCTGTAAGCCCTGGTGATGTAGGAATAACATGTCCTGTAAGCCCTGGTGATGTAGGAATAACATGTCCTGTAAGTCCTGGTGATGTAGGAATACCATGTCCTGTAAGCCCTGGTGATGTAGGAATAACATGTCCTGTAAGCCCTGGTGATGTAGGAATAACATGTCCTGTAAGCCCTGGTGATGTAGGAATAACATGTCCTGTAAGTCCTGGTGATGTAGGAATACCATGTCCTGTAAGCCCTGGTGATGTAGGAATAACATGTCCTGTAAGCCCTGATGATGTAGGAATAACATGTCCTGTAAGCCCTGGTGATGTAGGAATAACATGTCCTGTAAGTCCTGGTGATGTAGGAATAACATGTCCTGTAAGTCCTGGTGATGTAGGAATACCATGTCCTGTAAGCCCTGGTGATGTAGGAATAACATGTCCTGTAAGCCCTGGTGATGTAGGAATAACATGTCCTGTAAGCCCTGGTGATGTAGGCATAGAGGGTCTTTGACTAAGAACACTATGGTGTATCCCATGGGCCTGACGGTCCCGCTTCAGCCAACGTCTACTGCAATTCCAGTATTGGAGGAAATATAAATCAAAACAGATTCATTGTCCAAACAATGCTCGTCTGTAAATCATTAGTTTGAAGCCCTGGGAAGTATCTGTCCGATCTGAGCCTGAATCGAATATGTGGTCCTTCGTTCCCGTATTTCTGGGAAGTGTGTAGGAATGTTGTTTTGACGTCTGATGTTGTTTTTGCTGGATCCCGAATCCTTGTTGTCGAATAACGTTGTCTTGGACGTTGAGCTCTGCGATTAAAACCAGACTGTCCCTCCTCGGACCGTTCCCGTTTCTCCCGCTCTTTCGCCGCTCCGTCGGGAAGGCAATATGTTGCCGCCCGGGCCCTATCCGCTGGAAAGGAAAATTGGAGAAAACGGGGGTGAAATTGCTCTGCAGGAATTTTGGCAGAAATGAAGAATCGCACTGTGTGATTGGCATTGCCGTGCGTGTGCTCCAACATGACTGCGCAGTCTTTTCAATTGACATGGATCTGCCCCACAGTCTATTTTAATGAAGAAACCACTAAATAGGTTTTTGGCCATTGCTGAAAGCTACGCGATGGCAGGTGACTGTGAGGGGTTTTCGGTGTTTGTTTGTGGTAACCCACGGTTACATAGCAAAACGGCGAGAGTCACTTGACGGCTGGATTTTATGCGGTACTAAAGAGGTCATGTGCATCTTGGTCATAGGTTATGACCACCGTGATGTCTGTAGTCATAGGTGAAACCACAGCGGTGACTAAAAGGTTATTGGTGGGGCAGTGTCGACCTTCGTTCAGAATTCATAACAAAAATAGAAAAATGAGCAATGCTGTTTTAGTGGAATAGGGTCGGGTGACATTACATATGAAGGGTCATTCAAGAGTCAGGAAAAGATTTGGGTGATGTTACATGGATAAGCGGTTTCTTTTTAACAAATTCATTTTAAAAGGCCTCTGGGTATTTGGCTCTCGGCCTTTTTCCGAAGATGGATTTGTACATTTCAAAGAAACCTGTCCCATGATGCCATCTGGTTTTCATTTCCTGTGCCTCCTGCCCATTCATCAGTCCCCCTTACCCTGAGTGCTTTAAAGAGCACCCTCACACACCTGTCAATCAGCAGACAGGGAGGGGCCAGCTAAGTGACAGACCCTGCACTGACTACTCATGTAAATGCTCCTCTGTGACAGGAGTTTGCATAACAGGGGAACAGGGTAGTGGAAAAAGGTTGTGGAAATATCTATTTTGTGTAACTGGAAACCCGGTACGCCCCGTTAACCTTAGAAAGAGGTTCCAAGTGTTCTAATTCAGCATCTTTAAGTGCAAAGGGGACAAAATAAATGGAATAATGAACGGCAAATCAAGACTGGTTAGCCAGATTGTTTTTGAGGTGTCGCTGTGGTGGATCCATTTTGCTGCGATAATCTCCCCCTCTCCTCTCCTCTTCCGCCCTCCCTCCCCCGCGTGTTGTTTCCCAGGCCCCCTCGCTGATGAATCCTTGGCGGGCGGCGGTGTGCGGGGAGCGGCCATGCGTGAACGGCGCCCCGCGCGAGCCTTCGCCTCGCTCAGGAAATATTCATTAATTAGTAATGGAGACTCCTGAAAACGCTCGCCTCGCCCGCGAATGGAGACGGTGAAAGGGAGTGAGGAGAGGAGGAGGTATGAGATAGCGAGAGAGAGAGAAAGAGAGAGAGAAAAGAGAGGGAGAAGACAGGCGAGGTAATCCTGCATCCTGGCTGGAAGAATCCCCAAGAGTCCTGCACATCACAAGATATTAATCATAGTGTTTAATGACCGACTGCAGCTGCAATTACTTGTGGATAGAAACCTGTGGCTGATGGGACTGGCCCTCCCCCCCCACACCCCCCTGCACCCCCACACCCCCACCCCCCGGCTCCATCACCACCTTTTCTTCCTCACGCTTCTCCATCTCAGCCAGTCCAAGCCTCAGTGTAGGCCGGGGGGTCGTAGAATCTCAGGGACGCGTCGCGCCGGAGCGAGCCTCGGGCCTTCCCCAGCGCCGTACCCAAGCGGCTTTTTGGGAGCCGTCCCGTTTGGCCGCACCCCGCTCTCTTTAGGAGCGCTGTAAAAGGTCGGCTCGTTCGCTCCGCGCCACACAGGAGCGCAGCATAAATGTGTCGCGGCAGTCAGCTGAACCCATAAATCACCCCTCGGCCCGTCCGTCCCGATGGCTCCCCCCAGCCCTGCCACTCCCCTTTTCCAGGGCTGTGGTATTGCTCTTCTCCGGTGCCAATTAGCAGGCTTCGGAAGAATGGCGCAAATGAAGAATTACCGGGTGATGTATTTGCCTTCCATGCAAGATATGCGGCCTGCCAAACGGCTGTAGGTTTATTTATTTATTTATTTATTTTCATGGGTGATAAAATTTGTGAAAAATTAATATGCAATAAACTGTATCGTTCATCACCGGCTGCCATTAAGAAACGGGCAACATTTATTGCCTAATAAAAGTGCATTGAGTTGGTGTAGCGTAATTAAGTTCAAAACAATTCTGTTTTATGGTATTGTGTCAACGCGGAGCAGAACATATGAGCAGAGTGAAAGGGGCGCGTGGAGTGATGTCATACTGTAGGGGATGACGGTGCTTTGGACTGCATGGGGACGGGGGGGCTTCCATTGTTTCAGTTTGTAGTCCTTAGTTGAATATGTTTTTCCTGCTGTAATGGCAGAATGGCAGACATTCACATCTCTGCACTTCTGATCTCGGCTCCTCCCCTTGAACAGGCCAGAATATTAATATTTGAAAATGATTTCTATTGACCAATAGACCCTTTTACAAACGACGTCGGAGAGTTTGCACCTGCAGCAGCAGCAGCAGCAGCAGACAAATGCAAATGCAAACAAAAGTTTGTTCGCTTTTCTGCCTCCAGTTAGCGTCTGCACGCGCATTACGTCATACTTGTTTACAAACAGTAAAAGGGTCTATTATCCCATTTGGCCGACTTTAAAAAAAAAGTAAACTTGGTATTACTGTTTTTTCTCCCAGTCACCTTTTGGGCTTGTGTTTGCAGGGTAAGATGTGTTGTGTTGATGTCCCTTGATAGTGGTGAGAAGACTCGCTGTGATAAGCAGTCAGATAAAGAACCTGGAGGTGACCTGACTATGTTCCACAAAATGCTGCTGCTCAGACATGGTGGTCTGTAACGTATAGGGGCAGGTGTGTGTTTGTGTGTGTGTGTGCGCATTGCTGCCTAAGTCTATCCATTCAGAGCCGTAGCAGGCAGGCGGGGTCGTTATGAGCATTTGATGCAAACCAGACACTTGTGTGCTCTGGGCACAGGGAGGGAGTACGGGGGTGGGGGGTGTATGCAAGTGGGCTACAAAACAGATGTGATCTTGACGGCTGTCTCTGCAGTCATGGGCTGAAAGGCTTCCTGTGTTTTTTTTCTCTTTTTTAAATTTGCCGCCAAACCCGGGGCTGTATATATCCACTTCCCACCCCAATCTGGAATGTCCAGCTATCTGGAACTGCAGCTGCGTTCCATGCGGGAACCACCATGGCGATTGGAGAGAACTGGGACATCCACGGTTCTTCTCCGAAACACGCGGAGTCAACAGCTACTTTTCGGGTCGCAGCCGCAGATAAGCTCTCACACAGCGGCGTCGGAGGAGGGACATTTTATGTGCAGATTTGGCATGCGGTCTTAGGAGCGCCCTTTCGGCCAGCGGGGCTCGCCCAACAGCGATTAAACTCAGAACCCTGTCTGACTGACCCAGCGCATTCCGCAAACCACAATGTCACACTTTGTTTCTCCCAGAAATTCGCGATATGGTTAAAATGCTTCAGCATATAGGCTACAAATCACACTGGAGGCTACGTTGAGGTTGACAGTTGCCATCAAAACTGCATAAAAATCATGGAAAGCGCAAAAAATATACACCCAGCTGTAATTATGACCAATCGGCTCATTAAGCCACTGTGATGTTCCTTATGTGTGAGCTCAATGCCCGCCCCAAAGTCCTTTCCCTCTCAGTAAACTGATAGTACTGTCTTGGTAAGCGTCCCTGGAAGCTGACGGATGTGTTCTGGTGGACACGTTTCAGAGGAACATGTGTTGGTCATGTTGGAGCTGACCCTCACCCTTCGCTTGGACATGTTAGGAGAGCTGGCTCCTGCCGCTGTGCTGACCGGCTGGACGGACGCTCTCTCCTGGCTGCGCGCTGTGCTGATAACACAGCGGAGCGCCAAGCACTGTGGCACCATTAATTTAAGACTCCATTTCAGCAGTCTTTTTTTTTAAAAACATTTTTATTGTTTTGCTTTGTTTTGTTTTAGGATGTTGGATTGTAATTTGCTCTCCACACTTTGACTGAATTGTAAAATGTTACCTGGACTTGCTGCAGGTGTGTCTGTACCTGTTCAGAACACTGCACAAGTTCTGTTTTTAGGTAAAAATTTTCTCTCGTATTCATTTGATTAACCATTGTAAACGGTGTTTTTGAAATGCTTTTTCCCCTGCTAGTCATTAACACGCTAACTGGTTTTTCTAAGCCCTGGGAACTGCTGTGGTTATTACGTTTTATCAAGTGCCATTTTTTTTCTGCCGACAACATGGCTACATCTAAAAGTAACTTTCTTTTTTTCTGCTTGGGTCTGAAATGGTTTTGAGGCGAACAGCATGTGTGGGGTTTCAACCTATGAAAGGGAGCGTGGAGCAACGAGGTCATGTTATCTGTTCAGTCACTGGAATGCTTTTTGCTTCGGGTGGTAAAGTTAAATTTAAGGCCTTTACATTTCATTGATGCCTGCCCTGATGCCTTGGCTGTTTTGACCATGCTGGTCTTTAAGCCCTAGAACCTGAGCCGACCAGAGGAGGATGGGTTCCCCCCTTGAGTCTGGTTCCTCCCAAGGTTTCTTCCTAGTTGCACCAGGGAGTTTTTCCTTGCCACGGTTGCCTTTGGCTTGCTCTTGTGGGGGTTTAGGCTGGGTTTTTCTGTGAAGCGTATTGTGACAACTAGCTGGGAAATGCGCTATATAAATAAATATTGATTTGCCCTGTGTATAACTGTTCATAAGGAGTCTCATTGGCTGCTCTCCTAGGTCAATAAAAAAAAAAGAAGAAAAAAAAAGACTCAGTTCCCTCAAACTCAGAAACTCAAAAGATTTGTGTTAAATGCACAAAGAGTTGTAATTGTTTTGGACTTGGGTTGAATTTCTGGACATGGACCGTGTGCTGGATGTTCTGCTGTTACTTGCTAACTGCATAATGTACCTGTAGTGTTTCCAAGGTTTATGGGAAAGTGTGTGTATGTATGTGTGTGTTTGTGTAACTCCGAAAGAATCCCCTGCCAAAATGTAGAATATAATTGGCTGACTAGTTTACGCACATGGCCAATGTCCATGTTTGTTTTTTTGTTTTATTTTATTTTCTTTTTGGGCAGAGGAGCCCCAGGAGAGACTTTTATAATCGTACTGACTGAAACGATTGCAAATAGCTTTCCATTGCCAGTGCTTCTCAGCTGGCTATTCCCTTATAAGCATTTGCTTTCTTAACAGGCTTTTGAGTGCTTTATAATTTACTATTGGTTAAAAAGAATAAATAAAAACATATTTTGCAGGCAATGTTGGCCAGGCCATGCTGTTGCTTGCTGCTTTGTGAACTTGCAAGCATTCCAACATGTGCCAGGCTTTGTTTGCCTGGGTCCAAAGCCTTTACTGCTCATTCAGAAAAATCTTGCAAGCATGTCCTTAGCTGACTGGGTAAATATTTTCATTGCCTTGGCCTTCTCACATCCTTGATGCGTGAAAGGAAGGCAATTCTGCAGACTCCCCTCTATTGGTTAAAAAGCTTGGAGGTCACAGGGCCCTTATGCCTGTGTGGAAGCTGTGCCACTATACTGTGCCAGTATAGTGTTCCAAATGATTATTACCTCACCTTCTGCTTTGTAATTTACTAACATGTCCTCTGTCAGCCGCTCAAAGGAAAAAAGGCCAACCGCTCTGTTTTCCTGCCACATGTGGACACGCTATCACACAAATGGGCGTACGCAATAAATAAAATAAGACCTTTAGGAAGCTTCTTAAAGGGATATTCCACCCAAAAGTCCAAATTTGATGATTTTCTACTTGCGTTTACTGTTCTTGATATTTGTAAAAAAAAAACATTTGGGTATTTGCATAGAATTGCCGAATCCCTAACCCCTAACCATTTCCCAATCGTTCCATTGTAAAGAGATTGCATATTTGCATAAACCGTTATCGCATATTTCGGATATTTGCATCAAATTATGTCCAATTACATTGCATAATCTAGAAATGTACGTTAAGTCAGCAGATGCAGCATAAATAAACCGACAGTCGCCCCTATAAAGACGCAACACCACCATAATTTACGAAGGTAGGCGGTTTCTATTGAAATCACCCCTGAGTGGCACCGTTGTTGGCACTCTGTGTACTCTCTCATTCTTTCACACACGAGTATACAATGTCCGTTATCAGACAACATTCACCACACCAGAGTTTATACTGTATTAAAGTTATACAGTATATGTATTTATGTGCGTATTGTTGTCCTGGCTTCCTGTAGATGAATATTAATTGTGCAACTGGATAATGATAATAATAATAATTAATTAATTCTTATTATCTTCAAACAGGTATGAAATATCCAGCACGGCAGCATGCCAAGAATCGGTCAATGTGCAGTATTATATTGCCTATTAAAGTGAGTGCTGACACAGTGGAAATACTATGGTATTAGGAGGATGTGTTTTCTGTTTTTTTTTGTTTTTTTAAACACCATGGTTTTGGAAATTTGATAGACCAGTCAAGGTCAGACAACAACCATTTTACCTTTTGAAAGCGCCATTTCCCAATGTGCACTGTGCTGATAGAGATATAACTGTTTTAGTTTTGACATAATTGCTCCCTGTGGATTTCTTAAATATCCCTGTAAGTTTACCTAAAGCATTCCTCCAGAATTCACAAGCCTTAAATTGATTAACGTTTCCCTTGTGTTGAGGATTGAAATCAGTGCAAGAGTGCACCTACAATTGTAAGGTTTATTTTACTGGAAGTATACAACTGAAAGTCAGGCTTACGGTGTTTGCCCTGTGGTTGTTTATGTACTGCACATGTTTTTTTCCGAAACCTCAGGTTTTTTATTATGTGTTAGGATATGTGGTGGTTTGTTGTGTTGGTAGATAGAATGGGCTGTATTAAGCGTGTAACGATGTACACATTTTGCTTTTGATTTCATATGAGTTTTTATTTAAAGGCCACAATTTGATTTCCAATTCTTTATGTATTAAAATGTATTCCTGCTACTGAGCTCTAATTACATATATACTACACAGTTTAGTTTGCCTTTATTTGAAAGTAGTAAACTCCGAAAATGACCTGAAAACATTTATATTACAGCAGTAACCATACTATCAAAAATCGTAGTGATTAATGTTAATTTTTTTTACATTTACATTTTTAAAAATCTAAATCGTTTCACCCTTAGCTGTTATTGGTGCATATTTGGTATTGTTGCAGTGGCTTTTTGAAATATATAAGCACAAATTTGGGTGTGTCTGCATGAACAGCGTACAGGGAATCATTTGAGTAATGAAGCATTTTATTCTGTACTACATTATTTTATTGCATTTCCCCCCACAGTGTAGGCTACTGTTGGAAGTTTAAAGTGCTTGTCAGTGAGTGCACACATGCCAACATTTTTCAGTCCAAATACAGTGTGGCTTCAACCTGTCCACCCTGTTGACATTAATATGGGCCTTGCATCAATTTGTGAAGGTTATGTGTGGATAGAGGCAGCTACACACCAAAAAAAGGAACCTCCACTGCAAAAGTTTCAGTTCCTTCAAAATAATGGCTCGAAAGATGACTTTTTAAAAGACGGGCAACTGTAGTACAATGTGGAAGAGAGCATAAGGCAGGTGTAAATTTCAGATATTGCAACAAATTGCATTTGTGAAGTGGATGAAAGAATAAATTAATAAAATCCCTGCCATGGCGCTAGACCTGCCAATCTGCCTGGCAAACATCACGTGCGGTTAGGGAGCTTCAATATTTCAGTGGCTTAATCCCCTCTTGGTGTCGACGTGTTATTGTGATATGGACCTGGTTTGAATTTCCTGTCTGTTTCATACAAGTTTAAGATCCTTTTTTTTCCACAGTGTGGGTGTCAAGTAGGCAGCTGCCTTCTGAAAAGCCATTTTACATAGGGCTCGCTGGTGAATATTTAAAAATTAAAATGCTAATTAAAATGCTTTGGTCTTGGTCTGTTAGACATCCAAGTTTAAAGATCCTGTGCCGTCAAAATCATAATTTGTAATAGCTATGCATAAAGAACCAAAGAAAATGAATACTCTGCTATGATATTGAGCTTGTTTTACTCAGTTGAAATGGGCTTTTAAAGAGTTCTTGTATTGCCTACTATGGGAGGATGCAGGTACTGCTCATTTGGAGACTTTTTCTGCCAACGTATCTGGTATGCGAGTGGCCGAACTGTTTAGTGAGTTGCCAATCAAAGTAAAATGAATATCTGTAGGGAACAGACATGCTATCACGGCTGTCGTTTAGAAATTACATGCTAAACTTCAGAAGGAAATTTTCTTTTTCTTTTTTTCTTGTTTCTAAAAGTAAGGAAGCATGGCTTAATTGATAACTGGGAATTCAATTAAAAAAAAGTGCACAGGGACTTAATCCAGTCCGTGTTTTTTGTTGGATTCAATATTTCATCAGGTAAATTATCTTTTGAACTGGTGCCAAACCACACTGAGGTTTTGCTGTGGGAAGTTGCTGTGAGTTGTCTCTGCTGTCCCTCGTTCCACAAAAATAAGAGCTACAGAACAACTCGACATAGCGGCGCAATGTTGATTAGGACTTGTTTTGTCCCATCCATTGCCAGAGGAGAATTTTCCGTAATATAGGCACACAAATATTTCCACACTAGCAAAACTGGACAGGTTTTCCAGGAATAGAGCAGGCATGTTTTAAAGGCTGCTGTGGTATTGGGTAGGGGTGGGACTGTTTACTCTCATAAACCGAGTACTCGCGGGCAGATTCTTAATCGCTTAGAAAAAAAAAATCTGAAAATCAGAAATTTTTTTTGTCTAATGAAAAAAATGGTGCTACCAATATACAAAAATAACAACTTTTAATGCCACATTGTGTGCATGTGTGGCACATAAGTTTATATATATTTGCCCCCCCCCCCCCCCCCACCTATTTAAACTTAATGGTGTTCTGTTTATGTCTTTCTGCCTGGTAATGACGGCATCCACGCGCTATGGGGTAGCGGTAGGTACAGTTCAGGAGCTGGAGCTGATTTCTTCAGTTGGCCTTGGGCAGCAGTAAGGAAGTTACTGATATCCCAGCCCAGCTAACCGGTTTTAATATTTTTATAATTTTATATGAGAAATGTTACACGAGCACTCCTGCCCATTTCATCGTTATGTCAATAACCTAGCTAACATGCTGAAATGTCATAAAAATGTGTGTTCGTATTCTATCAATGCTTTAATTAACTAGCATCCTAGGAGTTGCTTTAGACCAGAGGTGTCAAACTCGTTCCATCGAGGGCCGAGTGTATGCAAGTTTTTGTTCTAACCATGCTCTACACCAGCTGATTCCACTAATTAGTTCACCTCCTTGGTTGAAGAGCTGAGCTAATTAGTGAAATCAGCTGGTGTAGGGCACAGTTGGAACAAAAACCTGCATACACTCGGCCCTCGATAGAATCAGTTTGACATCCTTGCTTTAGACATTAGCATGTTCATCCTATTATGGTTTTAAGATTTCGTTTCATAATATTTAATTATTTGGAGTCAAAAGTAACATTAGCTTCACTTTTATGGTATTTGGGCATATGTACATACAGTATATATATTTGTATTCTTTTGTTTTAAACAATTTTGTATTCATTTCAGCCTGGCTAATTTAAAGCTACCTAACTAGTGGTCGAGTCTGTTCACTCAACGACACTTAGTAAAGCTGAAAAATGGAGTTTTGTTAAGTATTACTGTTATAATAAAAACATAAAACATACATTCAACCATTTGTAGCTACATGATTTTATTTTCTTGCCCTTCGCATTTATTGCTGTAATGAGTATTCATTTAAAAGCATGTAATGTTTGAGAGTTTTCCATATGATTAGTAAATAATTTTTTTAAAATTATATTTAAAGAAATTGTATTGAAGATTAACAGCGCAAACTGCATGTGCCGGTGTAGCTTACAAGATAAGATTGCGCATGGTGCAAGATAAGATTGCGCATGGTGCAAGATAAGATTGCGCATGGTGCAAGATAAGATTGCGCATGGTGCAAGATAAGATTGCGCATGGTGCAAGATAAGAATGCGCATGGTGCAAGATAAGATTGCGCATGGTGCAAGATAAGATTGCGCATAATGCAAGATAAGAATGCGCATGGTGTGGGAGAGTCACACATTTTCTCCTGCGAGCATAATGTCACCCTCTCTTTTTAATGGTTTTGGTTTGGAATCACTGTCAAGAGATGGTTCATTTAGCATATTTATTTTCCAGAATGCTGCATTTTTTTATTTCTGTGCAAGCCTAACGCTGCAGAAGTTGTTTCTGAATGTGATTCGATGTGTAAGACGTGGTTGGGTGTAAAACCTAAAATAAATTGGACTGTGGTAATACATGGTGGTAATACAGGGTTGTCACTTTGGCCTGGCCTGACTTTATAAAGTGACTCCTCACTCTGGTTGTATTTTAGGATATAGACTGTCAGCCCACTCTATATATATATATATTTATTTTTTTTCTGAAAACTTGAGCACTTGTGTGCCTCCGCAGATTATGGTGTCTTTAAAATGGGAAACCTGCATTTTGTGTTTCTATTCTGGCTGTGAGATGGTTCAGTGGTGTTACAAATCAGTGTTCAGGGCTTCTGGAAAGATATTCAAAGTGACAGGTTTTGTGTTATGTTATAGTGCGATCACACTGTTGCAGAAATCCACTGCACTTCCATATGTGCCTAAAAGTCCCGATCTAAAAAGTGTGATCGTACCTTTTGGAGGTAACTTTGTTCTGGTGCTTTATTGCAGCCCTTAAGCATTGGTCAGGGAAATGCTTGCAGATGTGTGTGAGCTTTGCTGGTGTTCCCCATGGGCCTAACCGTGGTCCCACTTGTATTTTTCCCCAGGCGAAGAGGACGGGGTGTGGGAGAGCGGCCTTTCTTACGAGTGCCGCACGCTGCTCTTCAAGGCTATCCACAACCTTCTGGAACGCTGCCTCATGAACCGCGGCTTCGTCCGCATCGGCAAGTGGTTCGTCAAGCCTTACGAGAAGGATGAGAAGCCAATCAACAAGAGGTAAGGTGTCCCGCCCGTTGCACTGAACACTGAGGTCTGTGCGGCTCTATTCTCTAGAATGCTTGGAAGGTTTATTGGAGATTAATTTCCTGTAATCTGATTGGTTCTGCCTGACTTTATCCAGCGTTATCTTTTAGGTCAATGGTTGAGTTAACTTGACTGGCTACAGGTGGGAACTCCACCTACTCTGTAGCATGATCGTCTCACACTATAGTATTGGCTTTATCAGACTCATAGTACAGTAATGTTCTGAGCCTAACAGCTGAGGCTAGTACAACTCAGACCGCTGAATTTGGCTGCTTCTTAATTCTGTACACTTTCTGATTGCGATATAATCAGTATGGTTGTCATTATTACTAATTAAGTGCTAATGCAGTGAAAATGTCCTTGATATAAATCATTGAGCTTGGCGAATGATCAGGTTGCTCTCTTCTGCAGTCTTTACAAGTTTTATGGTAAGGAGGTGTGAGTTTAAGGACAGTGCAGTGCCCCCCCCCCCCCCCCGCACAGACAGATATCTAGCTTTTCAAATGTTTTACTATTAAATACAGTTCTGTCCACAATCTTACTGTACACTGTTCTGTACAATTACTCCCGCACTTTAGCCCTTGACTTGACTACCGCCTTGGTAGCACAACACTTGTTAATGCACATTTCCTTTGGAGTATGTATGGAAACCAAACTCCGCTATTTCTGGCAAATACTTGAGAGGACTGAATAATATTCAGTAAGCTGCATTGTGTAACAACGACAATGTTAAGTAAATTCCCATTGTTAATTGCATTCGCAAACCAAAATTCTTGCACAACATTTTTTTACACGCTGCCCAATTACACTTCTGTCATCTGATCAAAATATGACATTAAATCAGGATAATCTTAAGAATTGGTCAACTATGCAGTTTCTTCACTATTTTTTTTAGCAGTTACTAAGCTTCTAAACAAAAAGGTAGCTTAAATGAATATGCAGGCGATGATTCTTCACGCCTCGTAAGTCCTTTTAACCTCCTTGTGAAATAAGCTTTTAATTCTCTCCTTAGCCAGTGCGTTGATGTGAATAATTTACTTTCAGCACACCTCTTTGAAACATTACTCATTTAACAAAATAGACCCCCCAAAATAAAATATGATCATAGAATTGTGTACAAGAGGGTACACAAAAATATGTGGTTGTAAGAAATGCTACTTTGTAGTGGCTATGGCAATTTGAATGGTTTCTATCTCTTCAGTACAGTCAAAAGGCATCCGTTCGATTTGCTTAAAAACTAAAAAGAAAAAAAAACGCACTGTGTAGAAAAGGTGGGCTTTATCCCAGTGTATGAACATCATTTTGGTTGAAGAACAAATCAACCAGCATAAACAACAGTGATGCTATTTTGGAAGCCATGGCACTGAGATTTGGACAGCTCTCGTGATGAAACGCTCTCGCTGAAATTAGGCTGTTTGGACGGGTAGCATTTCGCTGCTGCAAAAAAAAAAACGTGTGTGAAATACACAACGGGAGGAATGATAATCCCGCAGTTTGAAGTGTGTGTAAACGCACGCTTGGTTCAATCCTTGGCTTTGTGTTATTAACAGAACCTGAGGTTTGCTAACTCGGTCCACAACCTGGTGCCCAGTTCCAAATTCGAGGCTAGTTTGTACCATATTGTGAATTGAGTTGGACCAAAACATTGGGCTGTTTCAAAAACTAATTTGTACAACATTCACAGAAGACTGTGAATGTAGTCTTCTACAGACTAGAAGACTGTGTCTAATCTTTAGTAAAGAAGACTCTGAAAGGCCTAATCTTCTACAAAGTTTGATTGATCATTTGCTTGGTTTTGTTTTTCACCCCTTCCCCTCTGTCAAGTCTACCTCTTATTAATCACTTGTTACATTAGGAAGCTGTTGGCTCAGCAAATATCTTTTCGGGAGGGAAGTCTGGGCCAATGCCTTAAAATGAGGAGAGCGTTTTCACAGGGTACGCTCTGAAAGGAGGGATCAGGCCGATTTGTGTGCGCCTCCCCCGTTCCCTCGGCGCCCTTCTTGGAAGTTTATTACTGAGGCGCTTCCTATCTGGTGGGCAGGATTTACTCGCTCTGCCTGTGCACTTTGATAAGAAAGCGAGACTCGGGCGGAAGGCAAACGGGGCGTCGCTCGGCGTGGCTTAGGAGACGCCGCTTGATTTCTTATCGGCATCCAGATGTGCATTTCACTGCACATCTCCCCCCCCCCCCCTTTTTTTAATGCTCTGCAGACTAATTTGAAGCTATTAGCGGGGTAGGCATGCTCTGTGGCAGACGGTGCTGTGTAACACCTTGTTCTGTCTGCCGATAGCATTTTCTCTCTCTAACAAAGCCAGGCCAGGCGCAGCGGCGGGGGGGGGGGGGTGTTCTGGTTCACATGGCGTCTGGAACATGATACACAGGCTCTTGTTTAAGAGAAGGGTGGCGAAAATAAAGGGAAGACTTAAGATGTCTTGCCACCATCTCCTCGAATACAACCCCCCCCCCCCCCCCCCCTCGGGTGCAAGCTGGTGGCTAACCTGCACGGGTGCTGCACGCTTCTACCCAGGTTTTATCTGGTGTGCGTTTGTGTAGTCTGTGTTTCACATCAAAGGGAGGTCTAGGTCAGGCAGTGAAGAGTAGCGGTCCCACAACCTTGCCCACTCTGACTGGAATGCGGCGAGCGTTTTCAACCACAGTGTCGGGCCGCTTTGTTTTTTTTTTTTTTTTGTTTTTTTTTCCCCCCATTCTTTCTCTTCTCGGCTGCTTTCAATGGCGAGCTTCAAACGGCTGAAAAGCCCTCTGGGACATTGCTGCGTGGTGACAAAGCGCTCGTGGCCGCAGTGCTCTCTTGCGCTCTCTCTCGTCCTCTCTTCCATGCTCTCTTCCGTGCTCTCTCGCGCTCGCTCTCGTGCTCTCTCGCCCTCGCTCTCGCTCTCTCTCGCTCGCTCGTGCTCTCTCTCTGCCTCTCCCTCCCTCTCTCACTGCCTCGCTCTGTTTCTCTCTCTCTCTTGGGCCCCACATTCCTTTTTGCAAATGTGCCTGTGCTTTTGCGGCATAGGACCCGTTACCTGCGTGGCCGGAGGACCCGTTACCCGCGTGGACGTAACGGTGCTTGCCGGACCCACGCGCTCGCTTGCCGTGAGAATCGAGTCGGCCTTCACACTGCACCGTGCTGTCCAAGTCATGCATGAGGAACAATGGCATTTCCTGCTTACTGGAAGCAGTCCTGAAAGTCTTCCTAGGGTTATAAATACATTCACAGCAGATGAGACCCAGAGGGATGTTATTGTACCTGAACTCATTTATTCTGTAGGCCGCACAGCCAATGTATTGCCCAAGCGTGTGGTACGATGGGGTTTACTCTCGTTTTGTTTTTCCATTCAATGAATCTTAAAATTGCAAGGCATTTCTGCGCTGTGTGTGTTTTGGGGCACGTGTACGGAAATCTCATTACACACTGCGTGCCGACTGCAGGGGAAATGGGAGTAACACGTTTGTACAGTCGATGCTCGGTGTGCTTAAGATGCGTCTGGATTTTATTGCAAGTCTTTCAGCGGCAACTTTCATTTCCAATTCTGGCAATTAAAAAGTAAGAGTGGAAAGATAATTTTGGCAAAAAGGACACACAAGGATCTTATGCAACGATGCTTCACTGCACGCTGGTCAAACCCAATCATTTTACAAAGCGGATGGGGGCTTGACAAACTGGGCTCTGATATTGATGTCATTTTGAGTCTTGCTCGTATTTCTATCTCACATTGTTGGGATTACCTTGGATGCACAAAGCACCTTTATGCTTAATTTAAGTCTGAAAATATAACCAGTTGTAAGAAGCATCAGTAATACTGACAGAAATATCAGCTGTGCAGAATAATGCTGGATAGTGACTTAAAATAAGATACTGGCACCAGTTGTAAATTAAATTTACATTAAATAAGACTACAGAGTTGCATTAGCTTCTTCAGGTTTTTAAACATTGCTTCTCTCAGTGAGTACAAATATGCGTAAATTGTTAAAAATGTACATCTAAAAAAAAGAAAAAAAAGTAACAGTATATGTATTGTGCACTGAGCTAGCAGGCATTTGTTTGGTTACAAGAAAGAATACTTTGATATTTAATTTCCGGCTACTTGAGCAGTCAAGCCTTTTATGTGGTAACTGGTGGGAGGCGACTGGTCCCGTGCCATTAATATTTACCCATAAAAAAAACTTCAAGCGCATTGTAATTTAGTTAGACTTCTGCTTCAAAATGTTCCAACTCGCTCATGTTGGAAAACCCCCCTCAAAAATGTTATGAGTGCGCTGACATACGTTTTTAAAATATGTGTGGGTTACTGTTGGATTTGTGGAAGAGAAATCATGAATGAACTAGAAGCTTTGAGATTTCTGCTTCTTTAGTAGTTCGCGCAGTAGATGACCAATCACGGCTTCCTCCGCTGCCACGCCTTCGTCTGCACTCTGCAGCTCTAGTTCTTCAACAAAACCCTTTTACAGCAATATAAAGATGTTTAAAGTAGCTGGACTGGAAAAATGAGAAATCTTTGGCCTTCAGCGGGTGAACGCACTGGCCTTGATGGGATCTTTTCTTAGCCTGGTACTGCATTATAAATCAGTGGCAACGTATCATTCACAAATCTCTTTAGAATTTAAATGCGGGTGAGGGGGTGGGAAAATAGAAAATAGCCAAAATAGTCACGCCAAAAAAAAAAAGATACAATAACCTCATTTAACCCTGAAGAGCAGTGTTGTTGGAAGACACATTTGGCCTTAATTGAGCTGTTGCTCTGTGTCTTGCAGAGCACGCGTGCTGCCAAGGGTGTCGCCAGTGAAAATGTGCGCAGCGCCTCCAGGCTCGTCTATAGCGTCACGGCTTTGGGCCGCTCTTGGCTCCCGCCTGCTTGCGGCCGGGTCGCGCAGGGTTAAAGAAACGGCCGAAAGTCGTCGACCCCCCCGACGGAGCGGCTCGGCTTGCTGCCCCCTCCCTCGGCTCCGCGTGTTTTCGTTGCGGAGTCGTTCGATTTCCCGGCGGGCCTTTCCCATTTTCCGTGGTGCGAGCCCCAGCTCCCGGAGGACCTCCAGCCAGCAGGGCCGCGCCACCTCCCGCATTGCATCATTTCCACCATCGTCACCGCGGCGCTCCTCGTGGATTTTAGCTTTTACCCTGTGACCGTAGGGCAAGGCGTCTTATTCGGGCGGCGCGAGGTACTCTGGCTCCTGGGATTAGCGGAGAAGAGCGGTCGATGTGTAGACCCGTCTTGTGTGAGTGCTCTGTAGTACAGTGGTCCAGTGGTGCCTGGCCCAGCATGCAAAGCTGATGGTAAGACACTGAATCATTAGCGGTATCGTGGGAGTTCCTCTTTCCCCAGTCACAGCGACATGTCCTGCAGCAAGTGCCAGACACGGCACGCGCCGGGTGTGGCTCACGGTCGCGTGTCTGGTTAGCAGACGGCCTTCAAAAACTGAAAATGCAGTAAGAGCACTGGGTGAGCACTGGGTGAGCACTGGGGCACAGCTTCTTGGCTTTCTGTCAGACGTTAGCTTTTTTTTATTTTTTATTTTTATTGTCCTCCTCCACCTCTTCCTCTTCCTCTATTGCTGGGTCGGGACGGCGGCCATCATGTAGCATGTCACCTGAGCGTGAGCTGCCTGCCAGAGTTTCTACCCGGCCCCGTGATTTCCCAGCGGCCTGTGCCCCAACACCTGGACCCCATTCTTCCGCTCCCCCTCGTGAGGTTGTGTGTTCTCATCCGTTAAAAAAAAAGTTTTACACACTTTGTGTTCGCCCTGAAGGTCTCCTCTAAAGTTTGAACCCCCTGGAGCGTAGTCCTCAGACAGCTGGAGCTTCATCAGCAGACCTTTGAGTGTCAAACACATTTTTCTTTTTTTTAGCGTTTAAATGTCACGTGCCTTTACATTTTGTCTCATTTTCCATGCTGTAGTTAAGTTGACAATTTAGAAATAACGAGTGCTACATAGTTTTAAATAAGCATTTGAATTTGATAGATGGGTTTAAATGTTAGTCCTTTGTTATTGAAGTAGTTGCGATGCGCCATCAACTTGCGTTGTGGGATCATAGAGATGTTTGAATTCAACTACTGCTGCTTCATTTGGACACACTGCCCTGCAGGTGGGCTGGGTGGCACAATGAGTCCAGAACCAGAAGAAAGTGAAGGTTTCCTCTCAGAAATGAGCTTTGACGTACTGCCATTCAGGTATTCACTCAGACCTGACATCAGATGAGCAGCTGTGGATGATAAACTGTATAAAAGTGGCTTCTGTGTTGCGTGTTTTACCCTGACAGAGATGGCTGTGTGTTGGAAAGACGAGATGGAGTGGTGACGCTGTTAAACGCACTGGCTCGGGGGTTCGTTGGCAGTTAATGTTTGAAGTGGAGAAACGCCAGTCGAGCGGCCTACTTTTGACAGGTCCCTCGTTCCCAGCTGCTCTTCCCAGACGGCGATCATCGGTCGTCTCCATTGGCTGCGCGAGAGAGCGCGCACGGGTGTGCCGACAGCAGCCCTGGCCTCACACACTTATTTAAATCCTCACCTGCATATTTCCAATTCAGCGGTTTTATTTAACCTGGTGTGATTGGATCCCTTCGCACATCGTGTGTGTAGATTATGGGTTCAGGAAATTAATAATGACAAGAGCTTGGATTTAAGAGGGGCCACTGCAAAATGACAACAGGTGTGTGCCGTCCCAGGTTACTTCCTGTTTGTATTGTCACAGTATTTGTGGTGTACATGTTTCCATTTAACCGGTGTGCGTTTTGTGGTGGTCAGACTCAGGACCACGCCAGCAGCCGAGTCACACGCAACGCGCTAACTTAAAGGCTGGGAGTCATACCGTAGCGTCACACCCAACGCGCTAACTTAAAGGCTGGAAAGGGCCATTCACACAGCGGACGGTAGATGGCAGGACGAAACCGGATGTCATTCTTTTCAATGAGACAACGACGGCAAAACCGCCGATGGCAGGACGAACTTGCCGTCGGAATAAAAAGTATTTTTATTTTTGCCATCTACCGCTGCGGTAGGGTCACGTGCTGATGGAACGGAAGTGGTACGTTTCAAAATGGATGAGAAATTCGTGCAACTTCGTGGTAGAGAACGAGAGAGGTGGGAGGAAATATCGAACCAAAAAGTTTAAAAAATACAGAGATCTTGACAAAAAGGCTGCAGCATGGAGTGTTATAAGCACTGACATGCAGATTCCAGGTACACATTATTATTGGCTTTATTTTCAGAAGCTTTTCTGTGTATGATTTGAGGTGTAACTAACTAGCTAGCGAAGCTACCTAAACTAGCTGACATGATGATACATACACACACACCGCCCATTTATGAAGACACAGACTGAAACAACGCAGTACATTACATTACAATCATTTGGCAGACGCTTTTATCCAAAGCGACGTACAATAAGTGCATATTGAAGGTCATTGACGCGACTACAAAGCAAATCCGACAAAGCACAGCTTTCTCACAGCGTAGGAGCTATCCCTAGTAATAAACATGAGAAGTACACACAGTCAGCTATACATTCTGAACTATAGAATAACCAAAAAACACAAGTTAAATAGAAAACAGGAAGCGAATATTATGGAATGGCCCTATAGGTATAATTTTAGTCGAGGTGGAGTCTGAAAAAGTGCGTTTTCAGTCCACGCCGAAAAACAGACAGTGTTTCAGCTGAGCGCAGCAGAGTGGGGAGTTCATTCCACCACTGGGGAGCTAGGGTGGAAAAGCTCCGCAGTCGGGACGAGCGGGAGCCTTTAACACGGAGGGAGGGAAGTGCAAGTCGCCCTGCAGCAGCAGTAATACACACACACAATGTATAAATACACTTTCGGTCGCAGTCCATTTTGCAAAGGCGCCCTTTGGTACACCGGTAATCTGTTTCGCACGGACCGTAAATATGGCAACGGATATAAACAGTGCGTTACCGTGACGGACATTTCTGTACCGTCCTGCCGTTGTACCGTGTACCGTCCTGCCTTCTACCGCCCGCTGTGTGAACGCCGCAGAAGTCATACCGTAGCCGTGCGCTAGGCGCATTCTTGAGCGCTTGTTTCACGCCGTCTTTCCTGGCGGGATTGTTTTAAAAGCCTTTCCTCTCTCATAATCGGCACTTCCTTCTGTCTTTATGGCGGGCGTCGGTACCGCGTCCTACACCCATAAGGCACTCTGGCCAGCGTTTATAGAGCGCCGCCCTTTTAGATGCCGAATGCTCATTAAAGGAGCTGGGAGTCGGTTATGGTTTGAGCGGGACGCATTACAGATGTAATGAAGCTTCAGGGCGTCGTTTCAGTATCCGTGTAAAAAGGCCTTTATAGAATTTCACGCTGCTGTAATCCTGCCTGAGGGAAAGCCTCTCGTCCCTCAAAACGAGGGGGCCGCACCGGGAGGGGTTCATAACGCGTCTCTTCCAGCCGGGCGTAAGGCAGCGTGGGCACTAAATGCAGCTCTGTGCCCCGCCAGTCATGTACATACAGTCTATCCCAGAATGCATGTCTCTCACGGAACATCGCATTCCGGTGGTGCAAATAGCGTTTTTTTTATTTTTTGGAGGATTTTTCAATGGCTATCACCTTGTTTAAAAGAAGGAGCCGTAAGATTCAGCAGGGTGCTCGGGGTTAACTAACTGCTAACTGGTCCCAGCAGGAGAAAGGGGAGGGGGCTGTGCGTGGGGTAATTAAGCAAGTGTTGAAGCCGCATTGCGTTGCTTGCGTGCGTGTGTGCGTTGTGCGTGTGTGCGTTGTGCGTGCGTGCGTGCGTGCGTGCGTTGCATCCCTGCTGCGTTGCATGCGTACGCACTTGCGCGGCTGCCCAGCCGTGTCCTCCCCTCCCCTTGGCTCCCTCTGTCCCTCCTCAGCCTGGCCTGTGACATTTCTCCCGCACTGGGAGGAAGCAGAGAGCACGGTCCGTAAAGTAGGACAGCACAGGATAAACAGCCAGAGCTGTGAGTCTGGGGCTAGCGCGCTAAATTTATCCCCCCTCCCGCCACCGCCACCGGTCTCTCTAGCAACGCAAATTCCAAGGAGACCAGTGTGTCATGTGACCATCTCTTTGGAATATCATGTTGCCAGAGAGACCTGAAGGGGATAAATGTACCGCGTCAGAATAGAGAGCACAGGCTTACAGGACGACTGAGCCAGCTTTCTCACCTCACCTGCCTCCCATCTCTCCATATATACTGCAGTACCCCTCCCTCCGAGTACGGACCCCTCCTCCCCTACTCAAACCTCTGGATCGAGGCCTTCCTCTCATTCCGAGCCGCTCGGTATCATTTAACCCCCCGGCCAGGCGCTACGTCTCTGAGCCCAGAGGAAGTTGTCACTGTAAATCCCATCAGCCCCGGAGTGCTCCCGGGCTGGGGGGGGCCCTTTGTGGCCTGTGTTTAAACGGCACCTGCAGAGCGGCGGTCACCGCCCGGGGCCCCCTCTCTGTGGCCGGCTCTCCCTCTGCACCCGCCCCCCTCCCCCCCTCATTTTGCAACGTGGAGCAGCCGGGGGGGGCCTAAAGCGGCCAGACTAGAGGGGCACAATCCTAACAAGCTTTTCTTTCACCCCTGGGACGGCTGCAGAATTAGGAGCTTTACCCACAGCCTGGCTTCATGCACCTGCCCCACTGTTTGAGGATAACCTGTGTTACACCTGGGAGAACCGTCTCATCTCTCCCTTTTAAAGCTCTCAGCAGCTTTAGGGCTAGTTTGTAACAGTACTTTGTGCACATAAGTAAATTTTCTATTTGTGCCATTGTAGAGAAGTGGGTTGGTGGATAATTTTGATGTCTCGCTTGTAATTTGAGTTGATGCTAATCTACAGTAAGCTCCAGACTCAAGGTCTGCTACCGCTGCTGATCGCGCATCCTCACGACTCGCTGATGGAATTGTGCAGATGCATCATGGGTAAACGGTTGACTTTTTCTAGAACAGTTGATTCGCAGTGGGGGCTGCGAATCACAGGTGGCGAATTTACATGACCAGGTAAGCTAATCATGAGCATTTAAATTATGTGTTTAGTTTGATTTTCTGTTTTTACCCTCCCTCGAAATGTTTGTTTGTTTGTACAGCAGTGAAGTCTCAGTCATGTTTGTGGACCCTCCTCTGTTCACGCAGTAATGGGAATTGTAAGCCCTTCCACAAGCCGTACCTGGAAACCGGCAGCATAGCAGCTATTGCTGAGTGGTGACACATCTGCTTTGAACAGACGTTGGATCTGTTCTCTAGTCATAGCAGTGTTTCATTTTTAATAAACCTGCTGTATCACAAACAATTTTAGGTATTGTGGTGGTGATAATTATGATTTGCTTGTGCAGCAGTTAATTATGATTTGATTTCTCTACATTTTTATCCCCTTTGTGATTTTGAACAACCACTTGTGGAATTTAATGAATTATAAATTTAACATATTAACAGTTTTTTTTTTTCACATCCTCATCACCAAGCACACTCTCTCTCTCAAACAGACACAGTTTGAGTTGTATTTTTGGGCTGGGATGATGAATTCTCCCTGCTGGAGGGGCCCTTTTGTGTGGAATGTTTCAGGCAATAATCCTCACCTTGCCTCTGATTTTAAAAATCTCATTATGCAGTGTTCTTACACACCCGCTTTACCACTCCTCCTCGGTCACCTTGGCAACAAGCCCCACCTTCATGAAGTTATCTTGGTAAAATTGTTGCTTCAAGTCATTTAGGTTCTTTTCTTTACCAAATCTTATGAAGGATACTTGGAGGTGGTGAAAGATCGCAAGGGTGAGATGATAAAAATAGCTTGTTTGTTTCTATGCTTGTGAATCAAGCCCTTCCATCACCTGAGAAGCCCACATTTTTGGATAAATTGGTCAGATTAACAAGAAATGTGCCTTGAGCTCTTGGACCATCTGCCAGATTTTTTGTCTCCTGTGCACATTGTCTAAGAAGTTGCGCCTATGGGTTTCATTGCTGGTTTTATGTGTTTTTCTTCCCTCCAGGGAGGTGTGTCGTCTGGGTGAGAGAAGATGGTCTTTGTCTGGCTCTCTCTCTCTAAGCCCTCTTAGTTGTGGATGTTTCCCTCATATTCCTGGGCAAAATAGAATTTTATTTTTGCTGTCATCTGCAAAATTGTAGGTTGCCGCAATGTTTTCCTGCAGAACCATTGCGACACCGACAGAGCCACATTCTGTCCTGTAATATTTTCCCCCCACTGGCGAAGCCATGCCATTAGACTGTTAAATTACTTCCTCATCCTTAAGGTACTGTCTTCTTAACGTTTTTTTTGTCAGCTGGCTAACTCTGTTGCGGCGCTACCTTTGCCTGTCTGACAAGCGAGTCGAACAACCTGCCCTTTGCTCGTCCCTCGAACACTCCCATACGTCTTTATCGGCGTCGTCTTCAATTCTGAGGGGCAAAACACGTGGAGGGATGAAAGCTAATTAGCTCGTCGCATCGAATAGTTGAGCGGATTTCGCTGAACCCTTTGCAGCCGAGTTGACTCCTGTCGCCGGCGCTGTCTTTGTCCCCGACGTCGAGGCTGAGCTATCTTCAGCCTGGCTGACAGTTACGGCATCGGTTGCCAGGCCAACGATCCCGTCGCCTCCCACGGACTGTGCGAGGCTGACAGCGGCAGTCCTAGCGCTTCGCTGAGGGTACTGCCAACGCCACCGTATCACAGCTGACATAGTCCAGTCCTGCGTGTTCACCTCGCGTCAGAAGCTTAAAAGTGTTCGGTTCCGTGCGATGCGTCCGCGCGCGTCACTCTAGCCAATGACGGTTTAGAGGAGGGGAGGCTTCCCAGCGCCTTGTTTTCAGCTTGCGGAGATGTCAGAATCGTACTCGTCGGTACATGACAACACATTTAAGAATTTTCAGGTTTTAAAAATTTCTGTTTTTAACGGGCCTGAAGTGCAGTTTCGTTATTTTGGTAAGCCTCGCTAGCATTTTAAGTGTGCTCTTTTATTTATTGAATTGGCTCTTGCATGACGAGTTGAATAAAGCACTCTAATATGCAGTGTTTCAGTGGGAGTGCAACGGTATTCATCGCGTAGACTTGCCATATCAGGGCAACGGTTGTTCCGTTTAAATGATGACAATTCTCCTAAATACGGACAAAACTATGTTGCGGTATATAATAATTTGTGAAAGCAACATTTAAACCTGAAGAGCAGGGATTCAAATGAACTCGAATGAGAATGAGACACTGTCGTTGCGTCCTTTAACAAGGCACTTGACCAGAGCAGCTTCACTTTACAAACGGCTATATGCATACAATACTGTCTCTCAGGTAATGCATACAATACTGCTGTCTCTCAGGTTATGCATACAATACTGTCTCTCAGGTTATGCATACAATACTGTTTCTCAGGTTATGCATACAATACTACTGTCTCTCAGGTTATGCATACACTACTGTCTCTCAGGTTATGCATACAATACTGTCTCTCAGGTTATGCATACAATACTGTCTCTCAGGTTATGCATACAATACTGTTTCTCAGGTTATGCATACAATACTACTGTCTCTCAGGTTATGCATACACTACTGTCTCTCAGGTTATGCATACAATACTGTCTCTCAGGTTATGCATACAATACTGTCTCTCAGGTTATGCATACAATACTACTGTCTCTCAGGTTATGCATACAATACTGTCTCTCAGGTTATGCATACAATACTACTGTCTCTCAGGTTATGCATACAATACTGTCTCTCAGGTAATGCATACAATACTACTGTCTCTCAGGTTATGCATACACTACTGTCTCTCAGGTTATGCATACACTACTGTCTCTCAGGTTATGCATACACTACTGTCTCTCAGGTTATGCATACAATACTGTCTCTCAGGTTATGCATACAATACTACTGTCTCTCAGGTTATGCATACAATACTACTGTCTCTCAGGTTATGCATACAATACTGTCTCTCAGGTTATGCATACAATACTGTCTCTCAGGTTATGCATACAATACTGTCTCTCAGGTTATGCATACAATACTACTGTCTCTCAGGTTATGCATACAATACTGCTAACAAGTGTGGTTAAGGTGTCTGCTAAAATAAATAAATAAACTGCACTTTAACAAAGTGAAGGGCTTTTGTGCAGAATGGTGCTTCACTTGGAAGAATTGCGCGAGGTGGTTCTTTTCTCTCTGTGCGGAGAGTCCTTGGTCATTGTGTGAGCTGAGAGGCTGTGAAAGGGCTTTATTTAGAAGCTGAATGTTGACTGAAGGGCTGAGCGGAGGACTCTGCAGACAGCGAGAGTCTTTAAAAGTGTCACCAGTTGACAGCCTTCTACCCCCTCTCTCTTGGCACAGTGCTCAGGTAGGGGTGCTGTAATAGTCCCCACGCTTCCTGAAGAGAACGAGCGGCTCCCGCCCGGCCCTCTGGCGCGCCGTGTCTCTCCTCAGAGCGGCCTGATCCCGGCGGCCGGCCCCAGCGCCGGCCTCCCGTGCCGGCCTCCCGTTTGGGAGCTCCGCTCCAGACCGGGCCCTGAGACTCCCCCCTGGAAAGGAGGGGCCTGGTGAGAACAAGCCTGCTTGTGGTAGTGGAGGCGCGCGAAGGAGAAGTGAAACCTCCATAATTAGGATTAGAAAAGATAGGCGTCAGAGCCCGGGCGCTGCCATTGTCAGGGTGCCCTCGCTGGGTACAGAGCTCCAGGGGAAGGAAGCCCTTATTTTAATCTTCACTCAATTGGAATCGTCAGGCTCAGCAGCCTGCCAGCCGCGGCCTCCCGAGCCGGCGCTTTTAATCTGACGTAAATAAAGTAGCTTTCAAGGCGGCTATTTAGGACTGAGTGAGATCAATGCAAAATACTCAGCCGGATTTCTTTTCCGTAACAGTCAGCTATATGTTGTGCTCCCGTGACGTGCGTTAGCATGCCTGTGATCTCCCAGGTTCTGCATGAAGGGAACGAGCCAGCGTGCGTGCGTCTATGTGTCTGTTTGTGTACGTTTTACGTTTGTTTTTCAGTTTGTTTCTGCGTGTGTGTGCTTGTTTGTGTGTGCGTACGTGTGTGTGTGTGCGTGCGCTTGTTTATGTGTGTGTGTGTGTGTGTCCGCACGCTAGCCTGCCAGTTGCTGCACGCGGTGTGACGGTATGTTCCAGAGCCTGGTCTCCTGACTGGGAGGGGGGGAGGGGCAGCAGGTGGTCATACGGTCACACGGTGCTCCTCTCTGTCATGCGGCTTGGCAGGGAAGGAAGTGACATCACCCTGCAAGCATCCCACTAGCCTGGGGGGGGAAGAGCCCCTGACAGGCGAGCTGGGAAATCGTGGGCCCCTCGCTGTACTGCGGGCTAATTTAAGCTGCCCTCCCTCCTCACCGCGGGCCCGAGCTGGGATGAGCAGGAGGTGTAGGTGTACTGGACACGGCTGCCGAATGCTAAAGCTCATTATGAAGAGCCCTGCTCTATCTCTGGCTGCAGACACTGGGTTAAATCCAACTTGTCAGGGGGGCAGTGGAGTGTGAACCCTCGTCCCTGGGCTGGCTGGGCGGTAATGCTCTCCCTGCACTGTCTGTGGGAGCTGGCCGGCCATCTGATCACGCTTAGCAAAGGGCTGGATCTTTTATTTCATTTATTTTTGTTAACATTTTAGCAAGTTGTTAAAGTTGGATGCCCGGCTGTTCCGGCGCAGCGATGGTGATTGGACGGGCTGATTTGAAATCAGGGGCGGTTAATTGGAGTGGCTGCTGTTGCGCAGTAGCCCTGATGGGGGTAGGCCTGATTTGAAGTCAGCGGTTGGTTAATTGGAACAGGTTAGCATCCTCACAAAAGAGCCCCATTCCACATATCTGTGGAATGCAGTAGCCCTTACCACGTGACCCCCCCCACCACCACCTCCACCACCACCACCACTTCCTGTGCAGCCCATTCCTGTGCAACCCCGGTGGTTATGGTGTTGGTTATGGTAGTGGATAGCGGTTATGGCGGTGGTTATGGTAGTGGATAGCGGTTATGGCGGTGGTTATGGTGTTGGTGGTGGTTATGGTAGTGGATAGCGGTTGTGGCGGTGTTTATGGTAGTGGATAGCGGTTATGGCGGTGGTTATGGTGTTGGTGATGTTTATGGTAGTGGATAGCGGTTATGGCGGTGGTTATGGTGTTGGTGGTGGTTATGGTAGTGGACAGCGGTTATGGCGGTGTTTATGGTAGTGGATAGCGGTTATGGTGCTGGTGGTGGTTATGGTAGTGGATAGCGGTTATGGCGGTGGTTATGGTGTTGGTGATGTTTATGGTAGTGGATAGCGGTTGTGGCGGTGGTTATGGTGTTGGTGGTGGTTAGGGTAGTGGACAGCGGTTATGGCGGTGTTTATGGTAGTGGATAGCGGTTATGGCGGTGTTTATGGTAGTGGATAGCGGTTATGGCGTGGTTATGGTGTTGGTGGTGGTTATGGTAGTGGATAGCGGTTATGGCGGTGGTTATGGTGTTGGTGATGTTTATGGTAGTGGATAGCGGTTGTGGCGGTGGTTATGGTGTTGGTGGTGGTTAGGGTAGTGGACAGCGGTTATAGCGGTGTTTATGGTAGTGGATAGCGGTTATGGCGTGGTTATGGTGTTGGTGGTGGTTATGGTAGTGGATAGCGGTTGTGGCGGTGGTTATGGTGTTGGTGACGGTTATGGTGCTGGTGGTAGCAGCAGTGTTCCCGTTCAGGTGGAGAAAGCAGGTTCATGTGCTGCTGGCCTCTGCAGCTCATCTTTTGGACCTTGTTTGCATGGCGAGCCAACAGACGCAAATTTCCCTCCCTGCCAGGTAAAGGACGACCCTGAGTGGTCTTTCATGGGCCTAATTCTTGTGTGCCCGGGCGCTGTGCTGACAGGGGGGCTGTGGTCCGAACAGGGTGGTGTGCTGATGGGGCTGTGGTCTGTAAAGGGTGGTGTGCTGAAGGGGCTGTGGTCTGTACAGGGTGGTGTGCTGAAGGGGCTGTGGTCTGTAAAGGGTGGTGTGCTGAAGGGGCTGTGGTCCGTACAGGGTGGTGTGCTGAAGGGGCTGTGGTCTGTAAAGGGTGGTGTGCTGAAGGGGCTGTGGTCCGTACAGGGTGGTGTGCTGAAGGGGCTGTGGTCCGTACAGGGTGGTGTGCTGAAGGGGCTGTGGTCTGTAAAGGGTGGTGTGCTGAAGGGGCTGTGGTCCGTACAGGGTGGTGTGCTGAAGGGGCTGTGGTCTGTAAAGGGTGGTGTGCTGATGGGGCTGTGGTCTGTAAAGGGTGGTGTGCTGATGGGGCTGTGGTCCGTACAGGGTGGTGTGCTGATGGGGCTGTGGTCTGTAAAGGGTGGTGTGCTGATGGGGCCGTGGTCTGTAAAGGGTGGTGTGCTGATGGGGCTGTGGTCCGTACAGGGTGGTGTGCTGAAGGGGCTGTGGTCTGTAAAGGGTGGTGTGCTGATGGGGCTGTGGTCTGTAAAGGGTGGTGTGCTGATGGGGCTGTGGTCCGTACAGGGTGGTGTGCTGATGGGGCTGTGGTCTGTAAAGGGTGGTGTGCTGACGGGGCTGTGGTCCGTACAGGGTGGTGTGCTGAAGGGGCTGTGGTCTGTAAAGGGTGGTGTGCTGACGGGGCTGTGGTCTGTACAGGGTGGTGTGCTGACGGTGCTGTGGTCTGTAAAGGGTGGTGTGCTGATGGGGCTGTGGTCTGTAAAGGGTGGTGTGCTGAAGGGGCTGTGGTCCGTACAGGGTGGTGTGCTGAAGGGGCTGTGGTCTGTAAAGGGTGGTGTGCTGAAGGGGCTGTGGTCCGTACAGGGTGGTGTGCTGAAGGGGCTGTGGTCCGTACAGGGTGGTGTGCTGAAGGGGCTGTGGTCCGTACAGGGTGGTGTGCTGAAGGGGCTGTGGTCCGTACAGGGTGGTGTGCTGATGGGGCTGTGGTCTGTAAAGGGTGGTGTGCTGACGGGGCTGTGGTCCGTACAGGGTGGTGTGCTGAAGGGGCTGTGGTCTGTAAAGGGTGGTGTGCTGAAGGGGCTGTGGTCCGTACAGGGTGGTGTGCTGAAGGGGCTGTGGTCTGTAAAGGGTGGTGTGCTGAAGGGGCTGTGGTCCGTACAGGGTGGTGTGCTGAAGGGGCTGTGGTCCGTACAGGGTGGTGTGCTGAAGGGGCTGTGGTCCGTACAGGGTGGTGTGCTGATGGGGCTGTGGTCTGTAAAGGGTGGTGTGCTGACGGGGCTGTGGTCCGTACAGGGTGGTGTGCTGAAGGGGCTGTGGTCTGTAAAGGGTGGTGTGCTGACGGGGCTGTGGTCTGTACAGGGTGGTGTGCTGACGGGGCTGTGGTCTGTAAAGGGTGGTGTGCTGATGGGGCTGTGGTCTGTAAAGGGTGGTGTGCTGAAGGGGCTGTGGTCCGTACAGGGTGGTGTGCTGAAGGGGCTGTGGTCTGTAAAGGGTGGTGTGCTGAAGGGGCTGTGGTCCGTACAGGGTGGTGTGCTGAAGGGGCTGTGGTCCGTACAGGGTGGTGTGCTGAAGGGGCTGTGGTCCGTACAGGGTGGTGTGCTGACGGGGCTGTGGTCTGTAAAGGGTGGTGTGCTGATGGGGCTGTGGTCTGTAAAGGGTGGTGTGCTGATGGGGCTGTGGTCCGTACAGGGTGGTGTGCTGATGGGGCTGTGGTCTGTAAAGGGTGGTGTGCTGACGGGGCTGTGGTCTGTACAGGGTGGTGTGCTGACGGGGCTGTGGTCTGTAAAGGGTGGTGTGCTGATGGGGCTGTGGTCTGTAAAGGGTGGTGTGCTGATGGGGCTGTGGTCCGTACAGGGTGGTGTGCTGACGGGGCTGTGGTCTGTAAAGGGTGGTGTGCTGACGGGGCTGTGGTCTGTAAAGGGTGGTGTGCTGATGGGGCTGTGGTCCGTACAGGGTGGTGTGCTGACGGGGCTGTGGTCTGTAAAGGGTGGTGTGCTGACGGGGCTGTGGTCTGTAAAGGGTGGTGTGCTGATGGGGCTGTGGTCCGTACAGGGTGGTGTGCTGATGGGGCTGTGGTCTGTAAAGGGTGGTGTGCTGATGGGGCTGTGGTCCGTACAGGGTGGTGTGCTGATGGGGCTGTGGTCTGTAAAGGGTGGTGTGCTGAAGGGGCTGTGGTCTGTAAAGGGTGGTGTGCTGAAGGGGCTGTGGTCCGTAAAGGGTGGTGTGCTGATGGGGCTGTGGTCTGTAAAGGGTGGTGTGCTGAAGGGGCTGTAGTCTGTACAGGGTGGTGTGCTGATGGGGCTGTGGTCCGTACAGGGTGGTGTGCTGACGGGGCTGTGGTCTGTAAAGGGTGGTGTGCTGAAGGGGCTGTGGTCTGTAAAGGGTGGTGTGCTGATGGGGCTGTGGTCTGTAAAGGGTGGTGTGCTGAAGGGGCTGTGGTCTGTAAAGGGTGGTGTGCTGACGGGGCTGTGGTCTGTAAAGGGTGGTGTGCTGATGGGGCTGTGGTCTGTAAAGGGTGGTGTGCTGACAGGGGGGCTGTGGTCTGTAAAGGGTGGTGTGTTGACAGGGGGGCTGTGGTCTGTAAAGGGTGGTGTGCTGATGGGGCTGTGGTCTGTAAAGGGTGGTGTGCTGAAGGGGCTGTGGTCCGTACAGGGTGGTGTGCTGATGGGGCTGTGGTCCGTACAGGGTGGTGTGCTGATGGGGCTGTGGTCTGTAAAGGGTGGTGTGCTGAAGGGGCTGTGGTCTGTAAAGGGTGGTGTGCTGATGGGGTTGTGGTCTGTAAAGGGTGGTGTGCTGAAGGGGCTGTGGTCCGTAAAGGTACCCCTCCCTGGTGGTGTGGGAAGCCTACTTCTGGGATGGGTGCGGTGCGGATGGTTCACAGAGCTGTTTACCACAGGGAGCTGTTTGCAAGAGTCGGGAGCTTTAGGAGTTTGAGCTGACCGCATGAGCACGGCCTTCACAATGGCAGCCTTGCACCCCGACAGCGGGGCGAGGGAGGGGGGCGAGGGAGGGGGGGGGGGGGTGAATGTGATTGTGCTGCAGTTTTCAGGTCCTCTCTGGGGCTCCCAATAAGCCTGTGCGTGCGTGCGTTAGGCTAGGCAGTGATAGCGGGTCCCCTCATTTTGCACTGAATTGTGGAGTACAGTGTGTTTAGGGTGCTTTACAGGTGAACTGTTAGTCCCTTGAAAATTAAGTTTTTTTTAGTGGTGTTTTTGTTCAGATATGAAGGTAGGAAGCGGACTTGCCTCCACATTGAACAGTAAGCTCTTAGTAACAGTAAGCACCTGAGGTTCAAAGTTTTAAAAGGAACGGATAAAGATATTAATGTTTAACCTATTGTAGTGATAAACTTAATTTATTTTTGTACTTGGAAGGGTCATTGAGCTTTCCTTGCCGTGCTTTTAAATGCAAATAGGACATGAGTACCCTGTGGCTTAACTGATTTTGTAAATCATTTGAAAATATATTAACAATGAGCAGCCATTGGACTGTAGAGCTGCAGTTCTCTGTTCTGTTCTGTAGGTGGCAGTGATCCATTCATCTTTGGCTCTGAGGAAGTCCAGCTACATGAGCGCACGGTGGTGCAGAGCGTGTGGAGATGGGTATAGAAGTGTGTGTTTGCTTGTGTGTGTGTGTGTTTGCTTGCGTGTGCGTGTGCATATGCGCGCGTGTGTTAGCGCTGGAGAGTTGGCAGGCTGTCTGGTGTTTTGTTTTTCCCCCCCCCCCTCTTCGGTGGTGCTTGCACACGCAGCTCGTTCCAGCATGTCAAACACTGCCTCTTTCAGTGATCGCTCCCCTCCGAAACGTTACTGCCGCCTGGAGCCAGTCAGAGAAACTCCCACTTCAGCCAATTTTATTATTTGTTTTTGCCTTGTGTGATTTGATTGGCCAGAAGCCACCTGGGCGTGGCAGGGGAAGTGGGGAGGGGGAGTTTGGCAGGGGAGCAGCGCTCCTCCTGGGTTCAGGCGTCTCTGCAGACGGCCCAGTGTGGGGTCCTTACACAAAGCTGACCTGCCAGGAACCCTCCCCTGTTTTCACTGCAGAGGAATGCTTGTTCACATCCTGAAGCAAGGCCCTGACTTCCTGTCCTCATTCGAGCGCCGGACTCAGGGGGGTGCGCCTCGCCTCATCCCATTCCCAAACTGTTGTTAGTGTAGTTCCTGTGGACTATCCCATGCAGTATCGGGGTTACGCATTTCAGTGTTATGCAACATTGGCCACGCGTACAGACCTGAGTAGCTCAGTTCACCTCTAATGTAGTTTCTGAGCTACTTAAGCAAATTGCTCCAAGGTAAAAGGAGATTTTAAGTGGGTGGCACTATTACTGTTTTAAGTTGCAATCGAGAGGTAGCCAATGAGGAGCCAGACTGCAGAGAGACCGCGGAAGCCCCTGGTCATGACCTCTCTGTGGAGTCTTAGCTCTGGAGAGACCGACCAAAGACCCGCCTTTTACCGCTTCCCCTTTTACAGAGCAGCGCCTGCTACAGGAGAGTGTGGGTTACTTCAGTGTGTCAACGCAGGTTCAGTGTGGGAGTGCTCACCCTGTCCCCCTGCCTTACCTGCTCTGTATTTGTGTGAGTCACAGAGTCCTGCTGCTCACCCTGCTCCATTCAGGCTCATCTGTGGTTTTAAAGGAGAAGTTTGGTATTTACCATGTTAAGCCCTGTTATAAGGTTATTTACGATCATATACAACGGTCCATATCAACATTTTGACAAACTGTGTAGTCTTGAGATATATTGCTTATTGCTCATGTCACAGCTAACTTACCCAATGGATCTGGATGGGCATATAGAAAATCCTTCAAAAAACACCATAAACTCGTTTTCAAAGAAGGGAAACTCACCGAGTGGTCACTGACACAAAAAAATCGTTGACACAAAAATCGTTGCAAAGTATGCTTCGTATCGGGTTTTATTTATAATTTTATTAAATCCATGGCTGTAAGGCGACTGAAAATAGTTATATAAATCTTTAAACGGTTATTTAAAACATGTTTTAAACGTAAACGTAAATTTCAAGACACCAGTGACCACTGAGTTTTCCGTCTTTGAAAACGAGAGTTTATGGCGTTTTTTGAAGGATTTTCTATATGCCCATCCAGATCTATTGTGTAAGTTAGCTGTGACACGAGCAATAATCAATATATCTCAAGACTGCACAGTTTGTCAAAATGTTGATATGGACCATTTATGTTATGATAGTAAATAACCTTTTTAACCGGCTTAACATGCTAAATACCGAACTTCTCCTCTAACTGCAGCACAATATCAGTAATGGTATTATTGGCATATGAACAGAAATGTATGGAGTGCCACTACTTTGTGCGCGGATGCACATGCCCAAGATGGTTCTTTCCGGACACTGGTTATAACCTGAACGTTACCTGAACGTTGCTTGAGCGTTTGTTTATGGTGGGTCTATTCAGCCCGCTGGCGTTGGGTTCATGCCCTTGTTTGTGGCTGTGAATGTGCTCAGTGCCCTTCCTGTGCCTGGCCTGTGCTCTGGGCCCTGTGATAAGCGACACCGCCTCACTGTAAGTTCAGTCCCTCTGTTTTAATGGCCTGCTGAAGGCTTGGGTTTCAGGCCAGCGTGGATAGGTCATGTTTACTCTTCTTATTGCGAGAGCGAGCAAGAGAGAGAGCGAGCGAGTTCTCATTTATCCTTGCTGAGTTAGAGCTGTATTTGTTCTCGCTCATCCTTTAAATGCAAAGGAGCCTCTCTTGCTCCTTTTGCATAGTAATCTGATATTAATTTCCTTTTTATTTGGCCATCCGTCATCTTTATATGACATGCAGGAGGGTGTGGTGTCTGGACGGTGTGCCTATTTATTTATTTATTTATTTTTTAGTTTTTAAATCAGGAATTTCGGCAAGCCGTGCAACTTGAATTTTTTTCCCCACACTCCGCTCCCTGCATTTTAATAATATTTGCAAGATACAAATGGTCAGAATGGGTGATGTTTGATGTCTTGCACGTGTTAAATCCTCCTGCGTCTCCTTCGTGAGGGAGAATCTTGTGAGATGGCCACCTGATGAACTTTGGATGACGTGCTTAACTATGCATTCCTGGCAGGCAGATGAGTGTTTGGCATCAACCCACTGCTCTAGACTTACTGGCCTTAATCCCGCTAAGTGTTTGCAAAGTAAGTGTGCGTGTGTGTCTGTTTGTCTGTGTGTATTTACAGACAAAGTATTTTGAAAAACCTGCACCACGCACAATGGCAGTTAGCGATTAGGTTTTGGGAACACAGGGCTTGCGTTCAGAGCCGTGCGCCGTCCCTGCCGCTGACCCCAGACGGCGGGAGCGTGGCGGTACTGTGTACGCTAACCGCGCGGGAGGGTCAGCGGGCGCCGTGGCTCCTGACCCCATCTATCCCCCCTCTAAACCCCCCCCTCTCCATGCAGCAGAATTCACTTTCATGAGTCTCCCTGGCAACGGATTTGAGGCGGTGCTCAGGTGCCGACCGCCCTCCCCAGCGCGTCTCGCGTGCCGCGGTCTCGCATCTCACGTAAGGCCGGGTTTCATTTTCTCCCCCCCCCCCCCTCTCCCTGTGAGACACGGCCACTTAAAGCCGAGGCAGACAGCAGCTGAAGGATTTCATTGTGGCTCTCGGACAATGGCGGCGGCTCTTCATTCACCTCTTACTTGAGCTCATTAGCGCTGGGCGTGGCGTGTTACACACAAGCTCTCCTTCTGTAACGCGCTGCTGTAAGCCACCCCTACCGCAGCGCTACAAAGGAGGGCTGAAACCGGAGAGGCGCATAGCGCACAGCATCCAAAAGGCTTGTTAACACCTCATTTACACACCCCCACCCCCAGATTCACACTTTGTCACCTGCTTCTGACTGTCGCTTTGATCCCAGGCTGGCTCTCCGTCCCTCCCCACACCGCCAGCCACTCGCACCTGTCTTTTTCGCGGTCGTCCGTGGTGACAGCGCGCGCGCGTGCGTGGCCCCGGTGTTCTAATTTAGACTGACGGTTGGGTTCTGCGGTGCGGTCTCAGTGCGACGTGCGCTTCTCTGAGGGAGAAGGAGAGGTGAGAGAGAGAGAGGCGCTGAAGCGCTTCAAACGCACGGCCGTGTTCCATCAGGCTCTCTCTCCGAGGAGCGCGTCCCGTCTGTTCTGTCAAAACTGAGCCCCTGTCCTAGTAGCGCTGGGACGGTTGTTTTATTCACAGTGAAGTCCAACACCTGGGGCAAGGTGTGAAGAGCACATGGGCTGTTATTTAAGGCTCAGATTGGTCCTCTCACTCACGGTGAATGTGGCTATGATATGGTAGCGGAGTTTGGTTTCCCCCCCCAAGACGTTGACCCCCTGACCCTCCCCCTCTCTCCACAGCGAGCACCTCTCCTGCGCCTTCTCCTTCTTCCTGCACGGCGACAGCAACGTGTGCACCAGCGTGGAGATCAACCAGCACCAGCCCGTCTACCACCTGAGCGAGGAGCACCTGACGCTGGCCCAGCAGTCCAACAGCCCCTTTCAAGGTGAGCGCCCTGCTCCTCTCTCACCTGCAGGGCTGCTGTAACCTCCATAGGGCCTCATCACCTCCATAGGGCTCCTGTAACCTCCATAGGGCCTCATCACCAGTCTAGGGCTCCTGTAACCTCCATAGGGCCTCATCACCAGTCTAGGGCTCCTGTAACCTCCATAGGGCCTCATCACCTCCATAGGGCTTCTGTAAGCTCCATAGGGCCTCATCACCAGTCTAGGGCTCCTGTAACCTCCATAGGGCCTCATCACCAGTCTAGGGCTCCTGTAACCTCCATAGGGCCTCCACCTCCATAGGGCTTCTGTAAACTCCAAAGGGCCTCATCACCTCCATAGGGCTCCTGCAACCTCCATAGGGCCTGATCGCTACTGTAGTGCTCCTGAAGAGCTCACTTACAGGTGAGTGATGGCCACTGAACACCACCTTCCCATGCTCTATAATCCATTCAAATAATGGTGATGGTTTGATTAGAGAGTCTCTATGATCTGTTTGAGTTGATAAGATGTTTGGCACTTTCCTGCCTCACCCCCTCCACATCTGTAGTGGTTCAGCGCAGTTTTCCCTCGATCCCACCAGTCTCCGGCGCCCCCGGCCCTCCAAGGGGCTTTCCCACAAGCCCCCTCTTTGCCGGACGCAGACATCTGTGCCATTAGCCAGCCTGGCGGAGACGCCGGCACGCGGAACAGAGAGAAAGAACAAAAGAGCGAAGAACAAAGGAAACAGAAAGAGTGCTTTACAGGGGGAAGAGCGCTCATTAAAGCCAACACAACAGGCTCAACTAAACACTCAGCCCATTCAAACTGCTTTCCCCCTCTCTCTTTCCCTCTCTCTCTGTCTCTCTCTTCCTCTTCCTCTACTTCTCCCTCTCTCTCTCTCTCTCTCTCTCTCTCCCTCTATCTGTCTCTTTCTGTTTCTCTACTTCTCTCACTCTACTTCTCCCCCTCTCTCTTTCCCTCTCTCTCTCTATCTCTGTCACTCTCTTCCTCTTCCTCTACTTCTCCCTCTCTCTCTCTCTCTCTCTCTCTCTCTCTATCTGTCTCTGTTTCTCTACTTCTCTCACTCTCTACTTCTCCCCCTCTCTCTTTCCCTCTCTCTCTATCTCTGTCTCTATCTTCCTCTTCCTCTACTTCTCCCTCTCTCTCCCTCTCCCTCTATCTGTCTCTTTCTGTTTCTCTACTTCTCTCACTCTACTTCTCCCCCTCTCTCTTTCCCTCTCTCTCTATCTCTGTCACTCTCTTCCTCTTCCTCTACTTCTCCCTCTCCCTCTCTCTCTCTCTCTCCCTCTATCTGTCTCTTTCTGTTTCTCTACTTCTCTCACTCTACTTCTCCCCCTCTCTCTTTCCCTCTCTCTCTATCTCTGTCTCTCTCTTCCTCTTCCTCTACTTCTCCCTCTCTCTCTCTCTCCCTCCCTCTATCTGTCTCTGTTTCTCTACTTCTCTCACTCTCTACTTCTCCCCCTCTCTCTTTCCCTCTCTCTCTATCTCTGTCTCTCTCTTCCTCTTCCTCTACTTCTCCCTCTCTCTCTCCCTCTATCTCTCTCTTTCTGTTTCTCTACTTCTCTCACTCTCTACTTCTCCCCCTCTCTCTTTCCCTCTCTCTCTCTCTCTCTCTCTCTCTCTCTCTCTCTCTCTCTCCCTCTATCTGTCTCTTTCTGTTTCTCTCTCTCTCTCTCTCTCTCTCTCCCTCTATCTGTCTCTTTCTGTTTCTCTACTTCTCCCCCTCTCTCTTTCTTCCTGTACTTCTCTCTCTTGTCCTCTGCTTCTCCCTCTCTCTTCCTCTACTTCTCTTTCTCCCTTTACTTCTCCCCCCCTCTCTATATCTTGCTCTGTCTCTCCCTCTACTCCTCTCTCTCTCCACTTCTGTCTCTCTGTCTCTGTCTCTG
This sequence comes from Synaphobranchus kaupii, assembly GCA_029718625.1. NCBI lineage: Eukaryota > Metazoa > Chordata > Actinopteri > Anguilliformes > Synaphobranchidae > Synaphobranchus > Synaphobranchus kaupii. Next base: position 29,643,747 of record CM056389.1, on the reverse strand, counting down.
TCTCTGTGTCTGTGTCTGTCTCTCGCCGCAAGTCTCCCGTTCTTGTTAGGCCCGGTGGTTAAGAGGCCCACCCCCCTGGGGGACGCGTACGGCGAAGGAGGCCCAGGCGGCGATAATTACCAGCGCTTTCTTCGTTTATATCCGGTACACTAGTGCAGCAGGAGCCCTCTCCACTGGGCCCACTGTAATGTCCGTTATGGTAAAAAGCCTCAGCCACAAACTGCATGCCCCTCCCCAATGGGCTATCCTGCGCCGCGCTACGCGCTTTTCCGCATCCTGCTTGTCAGTGACGGCCTCCTGTACAGATTCTTGATGTTACAGGAGAGAACAGGCCCATTTAGCCCCTGATAAATGCCCCCTGCACAAAACCTTATCCAAGCAGGACACTGAACGCTTGACCTGTACATGCGAGTAGTTTGTCTGCGCTGTTTGCAGAGAGAGGTGAGCGCTGGGCTTGTGTGTGCAGGGGCTGGTAATTATTTAACCTTAAACGGCTGTTGCAGGCTAATCTCAGGCCACTTAAAAGTGTGGGCAAAGCTCCGTCACATGACCGTGTAGGGACAGCGCACAAGAGCCTGTCCCTCAGTCCATCCTCTTAGGCTATCTTTATTAGCACAGCTTCCGTTAGCATTGTGCTATTGTTAGTTAGTTCGTTAGTTAGTTAGTTATCAACATCCCCAATAGGCCAGCATCGCTCACAGTCCAGGTTCGATGTGACGGCGTACGTTTTCAGTAGTCGGACCCAGCGAGCGGTTTTGGCTCCGCCCACCCTGCGCCTCCGTCTTTCAAGCCGGAAGATAAATCGGCGCAACGACGGCCGTGGCGGCGACGGTCGCTATCCGCGAGCCGCCTCGTTGATGTTTACTGCGCGCGAAGGCCCTCCCCGGGATATGACCCCATAAAAGCCAGTGGAGTTGTAATGAACTCACAGCTCATTTAACTGATCTGCACATATTTGACATGTCTTTGGGGAAAACGCATTTCCATATTTGTGCTGAATTTGATCTTTGCCTCGCTGGCATTTTTAGAAAGGCAATCAGAGGCGCACAAAAGAGAATTGTGAATTTAATTAAAGTTAATATGACGGCTAAACCCTGTCACGGCCTGCTCACGCCACGCCAATGCAAATGACATCCTCGGAGAAGGCGGACTGAGCGCGCGCCCGTCTTGTTTTGCTCCGACTGTTTTTGTAACGTCGTAAATTTGCCTGCTTCGTTCCTGAATGTGTTGCGTCATGAACGTCGTTGGCGTTTCTTGACTGCATAAGCACCCGGAGGATAAGTCCTTGGTTTGGCTGCGTTGAATGGTTTGCAAATGCTGACCACTAGCTCTGTTTAATGTGCGTGCGTCAGGGCCGTTTCTAGACTGCGTTGATTGGGGGGGCATGAAGAGATGTTGGTGGGGCACAAGCAGGGATGAAGTAGCGGGGGTCTGGGGGTCCTCCCCCAGAAAAATCTTTGCCTTTTAAAACTAATTTCTTCCATTTCTACACAACCTCACACGGCATTTTCTAAAATAAAATGTTTAATTTATGACCATTTTGAAGGTTTTTTTTTTTTCAAAGCCCTAGATGCGATTTGAGATGCTTTCATAAAAAGTTAAGCATAGGCTAATCAGTACATTAGTGGATAAGATAATTTTATTACATTTTAAACCCACCTCCACCCACCCTCATCTTATAGGAGGACAACTTTATTTATGCCAAATAATACCAAATCATTATCTAATTTTATATGGAAACACGCATATTAATCCTCTGGGGTCGACCATGTCGCCGGCGACATGGAATCGGTGCTCATACATTTTGTTTAATAACTTCGCTCTCGTTTTGCGTAGAACTTTCCATAAACTTACCCCCCGTGTTTCTAGACCAACCAGAGGTTTCTATATTCGACGAGCAAATTGGAGGCATTTTTTGTGCAGTGGGATGGAAGCTACCTTGCTACTCGTCGTTTCCTACACAAAGGTGATAGACTATAGGCAGATCTTTTTGTAAGTATATTTATTTACCGTTTGTGAATGAAAACGAAAATACTAAGGTTCTGTAATGCAAATTTTATGCTTTTGTGGTCATTTTGCCATAGATATAGTCTCCTAAAAAGGACCTATGATAAAATACCACACAGGACCAGTTTGTGTTGAAAAAATGATATGCAACACCTGATAGTGCCATATAGAGAGAGAGAGAGAGACAGAGAGAATTTTAATATATGTGAAGTATTCCAAAGTTTGAGGAAAGTGGGGCTGACTAGCCAACACGCAGCAGTAGGCTAGCTAACACACACACAGGCGCGCTCACACACATGCAGCCAGCTAATGCAATGCTGCAGATGATTCGCAGAATCGCAGCTACAATATAAATCTAAACAGTCAGAGCATTTTGGGGGGGCATTGCCCCACCCCCCACCCCCCCCCCCCCACCCCCCCCCCGTAGAAACGGCCCGCTCGTGCATGTGCGTGTGCGTGTTGGGGCCACGCCTGTGCTGAACCCAACGTAGGTGCTAGTACTGTAGGGGCGGTATCCGCATCGATTCCCCTTCACGATGGTCAGCTACTTGGTTCACTCCTGCTGCTAGTGTGCTTCTGTGCTGGCATGCATCTCAATAAACACGACCATTTCTTCAGCACAAAGCAGTTTGATTACAGCTGATTCTTCCTGAAATGCAACAATACATTTTTTTTTTTTACTTTTTCAACACAATTATAAAAAGAAAGTGTCCTATTAATATGGAGCCTCATGGACCCAAAAATTGTTGTAGTCAGCACAGCTGGCAGCTACATGTGATTAATAAAGGAGGGGGAGGTGTGATGAGCAGGCTCACGGTCGCCCGCCACCGCAGCGTCACAATGCAGGGATCATTTACAGTCAGGGAGGGTCCTGGCCCCCCGCCCTGGGGAACGGGACAACGAATGAAGGGGAAATAAAGGCAGGCTTTGATTCTGTCCCTTATTTTATGGATTGTAGCCTGGATGCACACGTGTGGCATGGTAATGGAGCCCACAGATCGGCACAGGCTCCTCAAAGTTAAATTCTGGCGAGTCCGCTGAGCGCAACCAATCAATACGGGCGGTGCGGAGCTGGGCGGGGCGGCGGCGGGTGGGCAGAGCGGGAGGCTCCGTGTTGCGGTAGTGAAAAGTAGCGCTGGGGAAACGGTGCAAAGCCTCAACACCTTTTTTTTATTTTTTAGTATTTTTTAAAAAAACGCACCGCTCGCAAGTGAACCGTGTTGGCGGCCTTTGGCGACTGGTCTTTCATGCAGAGGTCAGCGTGCTGTGGACTCTGAGACTTCTATTAAACGATTTCTCGGTTCGTTAGGGGAAAAGGTTTTCGTGTAAAGGTCACTGGTGTTGGTGGAGCTCCGTGTGGGGACTGCCACCAGGCTAAAAGCTGCCGTTTAAAAGCTCTGACCCAGATCTCACACTGCTGCAACAACCAGTGTAGTGTTAAGGTGGTGGCTGTCTCTGGGTATTCCGTTGTTGTTGTTTTTTTTTAAGTGTTGGGGTATGGGGGGTGGGGTGGGGTCTGGTGCTAGGGGTGTGTTCTGCTGTGCCTTGGTAGGTCATATTTTTAAGGCGCGCTCTCATTGTGACATCACTCTCCTCTGTTCTCCCCTCCTCAGTCATCCTGAGCCCGTTTGGGCTGAACGGGACGCTGACGGGCCAGTCCTTCAAGCTGTCCGACCAGCCGACGCAGAAACTGATCGAGGAGTGGAACCAGTTCTATCCCATCAGCCCCAGCGCCAAGGAGAGCGCGGAGGACAAGATGGAGGACATGGACTGGGAGGACGATTCCCTGGCCGCGGTGGAAGTCCTCGTCGGTAAATAGCGATATTCCAGCGCGCTGTGGACGAGCCGTCGAAAAATCCAGCGCAGGCCGTAACGTTACATGTAAGCTTTTCCTAACGCACAGGCGTCCTGCAGCTGACTCTGTTCTTGTTGTTAAAGGTGGCGTTCGTATGGTGTACCCCGCGTGCCTGGTGCTGGTCCCTCAGTCCGATATCCCTGCCGTGACCCCTATGGGGCCCTCCCACTGCACAGCTGTCTATTTGGGTGGCCCCCAAGTGCCTGCTTCCCAACGGGATCCTGCCATGTCCTCGGTTACCCTCACCCCTCCCACTTCGCCCGAGGAGGCCCAGACAGGTACGCCTGCCGTCGAAACGCTTCGACGCTTTTCCCCATGAGCAGAGTGTCAAATAAGAGCTCTTGTGCCTGTGTGTTATTTCGGAGAGCTAATTCATCATTGCGGTCTCCCTGTAGGCTAAAAGCACCATTAGCATTGTCTCTTGGATGAAAGAACAGGTCAAAAGCAGACAGAAAAGCTGTTTTGAACCAAGGCTAGTACCCTCAGAAGCGAGCAAGTGGCCCCTATTTGGGGTTCTTAAAGGAGAATGAGGGCCACCCTGGTGGTCAGGAACGGCGTAGGTTACCCAAACCCCAACACTAACCCCCTTCCATCCGCAGTGGACTCCCAGTCGGCGCAGAAGTGGGTGAAGTTCTCCTCTGTGACGGACGCCTTCAGCGCAGACAGCACCAGTCACCACGGCGGCAAGATCCCGCGCAAGCTGGCCAGCCAGGTGGTGGAGCGGGTCTGGCAGGAGTGCAATATAAACCGAGCCCAGAACAAGTGAGTGGAAACACCCCCCCCCCCCCCCCCACTCCTATCCCCATTCATTAATTTACTTCAGCCTGAAGTGGGCCCTTGACTCTTCACCATTACTGCTTCTCAGATAAGTGCTTTAGTGGGTCAGCCAGTTCAAGGCCAGGAAAATATGGCCGCGGTCCACTTTTGATATTGTGAGCGACTTGTCCAAACTTAATCAGCAAGCGTGTCCGGAATGTCGCCAAGCTGTCTTGTCTTTAACGTTGCACGTCGCTGGTTGGTACCGCGAGTCGTCTCCCGTTTAAAAAAAGGGGGAAAGAAACTGGTCCGTTGAGTTCACTGAACGCGGTTTTGGTTTGGTTTATTCCAGGCGGAAATTCTCTGCGACGACCAACGGCACCTGTGAGGACGAAGCCACAGACAGAGTGGGAGTCTGGGATTTCGTGGAACCCACGCAAAGGTCAAACTGCCACTGTTCAAGGTACCGTACACAACCGCGGGCCTCCCTAATGGTTCAGTATGCCAGGCCTGTTTCCTCACTGGAAATCCTCCTGTGTGAACAAGTACCATTTGTTTAAATGACATTTACTTGGCGGTTTTCCTCCCCCTTTTTATAGCTGAAAAGCCGTACGGGACATCAATGTGTTTTTATCAGCATCGCGTCAGCAGCGGTCTACGTCATCCATTTTACTGCGTTCTCTGAACTGAAAGATGTTCACTCGCGGGGTGACGGAATGGACGCTTTCGAGAGCTAGGCCGTTTCTAAAAGCAGTGCCAATGGAAAAAAACAAAACGTGTGTAAAACAGTGTAATGATGATAAATGGCTCTGCAGCCGAGGGGGGGGTTAACGTAGGCCTGCTGAAATGGTCCTGCCAGCCCGGAGGGATTTTCCCGAACCCTCTGCCCGCCAAACAGAAAGTGTGTGCAGTCAGCACATCCCGCCACCCTGGAGGTGCTGCGTCTTTCTCAAATGAGAGATAAGCTGTGGCACAGGTCGCACATAAATAGCCGTTTGACACTCCACGCCTCATAACATTATTCCAGCGACGGCCTTCTGCCTCCTGTGCACTTTTAACTGGAGATTGGGCCGGGGGAACTCATCACTCTGAAAGGCGTGCATGCATCCACTCTGCCGGTGTTGCCGTGTTGCGCGGGACCCTGGTCAGAGTGACATTGAAAAGGGAATCCCTATGCAGAAATTCCAGTGAGTGTGCAGAGCCGCCATTTTGGCTCAGCCCGGGTCTTGTCGGAGACCAGATTCCACCTCTCTCCTCTAACTGTTAGGCAGGCTTGGACAGCGGCCCCTACTGCTGAAGAGGGAGCTTGACAGTCAGCACACAGCAGCCGGCCGGCCCTGAGGCTTTGCTGTTTACATATCTGATGGGCCGAGTAAATCCACCCGACCCCAACAATCCGAGACACGCTCCCTGTTCAGGCTCAGTGGGACAGGAGAGCCCCAAAAACCTGTGCACCCCTCACCCCCCACTGGTGGGGAAGGTGTTAACAGTGGTCCGCTCACTGCAGCTCCAAGCAGGGCTGGGGTTTACTGCCCAAGCTGCACTACTGGCCATCTGACCTGGGGTTTGAGCCAGATGGATAGCTGTTCATGGGAAAAAACAACACTGATATGAGTGCAAAGATATGTCATGGGGGAAGGTGTGTTCTAGTTAATTTACTAGGGGATTTTGCGGTTTTGGGGTTTTCTTTTTTTTGGGGGAGGTGGGGGGGGGGGTGACAGGGAGAAGAGGCACTGTAGCATAAAACGATGAGCCAAAACTACATGGCAATCTGTGGGCCCAAGGAAATGGTAACCTGTGTGTGATCAGAGTAGATCAAAGCATGATCACACTGTGAAAGCCTTTTGCTGTCATTTCTTCAGTGGTGTCCCAAAGCCAGGGCCCTGTGGGTCTGAACTGCAAAGAACCTGGATGTAGAAGCCAAAATGGAGTAAGGCCTTTCTGGTCACCAGTTAGCCTTACTGGCTTTTCTCTGTCTTTTTCTAATGATGGAAACTTATCCAGTCATGAATTTTACCCTCTTCCATTTGAGTGCCAGTACATTATGGCAAACGACAGGTTGCTGCTACCATTTAAAGAACAAAGCGTACATTATATTTTGCGGAAAAGGGAGATAAAGCTGAGGACGGGTGTCAGTGCAAATGTCAATATGGTTGTAAAATGAACAGTAGAAGTGAAATATTAACTTTTACGTCTTAACTTTTAAAACTCCGTCATGCTGTTTGTTTAGACAAGTGTTCAGTAGTCAAGTTGATCTTAGTTGTAAACTGCTGTTAACCTGGACTTTTTAGCATTTAGCGTTGAGAGAATCTGCAAAATGACAGGATGTTAAACGTGCACAAAATGAGTAAACATTTGGGTGACTTTTAACTGTGAGGAAAAACCATGTGAAATGCAGGAAATTGTGTGAAGAATGTGACGCTAATGCTAATCAGAAAGCACTATTGCATTTAGCTCATTCAGTAATGATGTCATGTTAAATTTAAATACTGAATGTGGAATAACTACTCTTGCCTTCTGAGAGCAGCACAAACGGCGTGGCCCACGGTTCCTCAGTGTGCTGTTAGGGATGGAAGTTATTTAAAATTTGTGATTGTCCAAGCGTGTACTTGCCCGATAACTGCATTGGAAAAGTGCAGCAGTGTAGTATAATGGTTCAGCAACTGGGTATCTAAGAGATTGCAGGTTCACATCCCAGGGGCCACATGTATAAAATAATGCGTGAAAGTCGTAAATCTGCTTAAAAAAAGTTTTGCTTTTTCTACCTCTGCCTTTCGGTCACTATGTCACCATATCACACTGACGCCAAACATTGCGTACATATGGTGTCCAGCATGTGCAGAGGTACGCAGATTCTCACAGCACGTTTTATTTTATACATCTGAATCTGCGTGGAAACTCGCTTACACGGCTTTCTGAGGGTATTTTTCTGCTCAGCACTGTTTATACATGTGGTAGGTACTGAATCTGAAGTGTTTAAAATAAAAAAGTAACCTGTTGAAATCTTGATTAAAAAAATGAATACTGTTATAATGGGCGGCCCTGTTTGTTTCAGGCATAAAAACCTGAAGCAGCGCATGGGCAGCACCCCGGGGCAGCCTCAGTCGGCGGGGCAGCCGCCGCAGCCGCCCGCCAAGCACAAGGCGGCGGAGAAGCCGGAGAAAGGCGACAAGCAGCAGAAGAGGCCTCAGACGCCCTTCCACCACCGCAGCTCGGCGTGCGAGGATGCGGCGCTGGAGCCCGACGCGCCCAACACGCGTTTGGGCATCCGGGGGCAGGAGGGCGGCCGCTTCACCGGCCTGCGGCCTGCCGACGCCACGCCCGCCACCAAGGCCCCCCAGCTGCACGGCCCCGCGGAGCTACCCGGCTCGCCCCAGCCCCCGCCGCTCAGCCCCCACCCCTGCGAGCGCGGGGAGGACAGGGGCGACGCCAAGAACCCCTCCACGCCCCACAACCAACACTTTTACCCGCCCGCATCCGAACCCTGCCTGGCCCCCCCCAAGGGGCCAGAGGACCCGCGCCTCGACGGCCTGGCCCAGCCCTTCCACCCGGCGTACCCCGAGCCCCAGGAGCCCGCCGTGTACGTGGGGGCTGCCGTCAACCTGGAGGACGACGGGGCCCACGCCCCCTGGAGGTTCTTCGTGCTCCCGCAGAAGAAGGACGCGGAATACCCCACGCCGTCGTTACCCGGAGACAAGCTGCGCGACGACGCCGCGGGAGGGCAGGATTCCATCGTGTCCGTCACAGAGTGAGTACCTCCATGGTCCCGCCCCTGCCGCCCCCTCCCTCTCGATGACCTCTGACCTCACATCAAAGCTCCGTGTTTATGTGAAAGATGGGGCGCAGAGAAGAGGGAAAGTGCGTTGGAGCGGAATGTTCCGCTAAGCGCACACGCCACATTAATCCCTCGCTATGCGCCCTTTTGACATCACGCATTCTAACATGCGTGTGGACAACACTGCGGCAGGTTCGAGCGCTGCTGGTTTTTCACACCTGAGAGACAGGTAAGGGTAGGGAAATTAATTGATCCCCCACATCCAAAGAAAACAGACAGTAGCACCTTGAGAATGCATTGAGAAACGGTGGGGGGAAGGGTAGGGGTGGGTACTGTCCAACTCCATGGGAATGACTGAGGGGTTATGGAATTCCAGGATGGTTCTCCGCTATTCTGGTGGTTTGTAAATCCTCCAGCCCGGGCTTTGAATGGCCACTAAGCTCTAGCTGGGCCGTTCTCCGCTGTCGGCTCGGATCAGCGCTGCGGTACAGACGGGCGGTGGTGTACGTGAGCCGGGTCGGTTCGGCCGCGAAACGCCCCCCCCCCCCCTCGTTCCGCTCACGCGTGCGAGACGACAATTCCACACGTCTCTGTTATAGCCTGAATCTTTATCACGGACGGTGGCCCGTAATGTCCAAACTCAAAAAGCGGGGGGGGGAAACTGCGGAGGATCGTCTCTGCCGGTGACTTGAGTGAGTCATACGCCGGCTACCCTCAAGGCTGTTTGCACGAAAGGCTGTCGCTCTGCTGGGTTTTATTTGGGGAAGTGGCATTTTTGAAATGGAAATTATGACGACGGTAATCCTCCAGAGAAATGGAGATGATGAATGCACCAGCCACAACACCAGAAGGAATAGTCTCATCTGTCAATTAGCGCCAGTGTTTTGGCTTTTGCGTTGGATGCAAGCCAATCATTTTTTCAGCCGTGTGTGTGTGTGTGTGTGTGTGTGTGTGTGTGTGTGTGTGTGTGAGAGAGTGTGAGTGTGTGAGTGTGTGAGTGTAAGAGAGAGAGTCTCATTTCATTATCTCCAAACATCAGATGCTTTTCTTGTTGCCATTCAGATGATTACATTGCTTGTTATTTTCCATCTCTTTTAAATATGTGTGACTGGAGGATCAGAGTCACTAGTTTTTAATTAAATGTAATTAATTGGGCTGAGCTTACCTTCATCTTCCTCACCTTCCTCATCTAAGGGCCTGCTGGAGCAATGCTACGGCTAACGGCTTGTGTTAAACTTGACTCCCTTTGCTTGTGGATCAACTGTATATGACTGAAGGAGCTGGCACACGTGTGACATTACGACTGCGTTTTGTTTTAGGCTCATGTCCACCTCCAAGAAGCCCTTAAAAGTGTCGGAGGAGCTGGTGCAGATGTACCTGCAGAGGAGGAACCAGTATCTGTCGGCCGCCATCTCCGACGGCGACCACGAGCCCGAGGTGGACCCCTACGCCTTCGTGGAGGGGGACGTGGAGTTCCTCTTCCCCGACAAGAAGGACAAGCAAGGCGGAGAGAGGGAGGTTGGGAAGAAACACAAGGTGCGTCACTTGTGCCCCGGCTTCCTAATTGTTAGCTCCTGGACTCATTTTTCAAAATTTCTGCGGGGACTTCTTCACACTCCCCACTCGGTCTTCCCGGAATTCCAGAGATTTTCCCTGTTCAGCTCCTCTCCACCTGGTTTCCCGTCGCGTAACCGTGTTTGATTTGAGTTTCGTGCTGTGGCATGGTGGAGGACAGTCCACGTCATTTTCCTGTTAGAGGGACTTCCTGAAAATAGGGTGTACTGAGTCCTCAGCCAGTGCTTCAGCACTTCAGGGTTTAAGTCTGTGGATGCTGCGATTGAGAATATATGCATGTAATTAAATAGGGAGACGAGTGGAAAGAATTAATACAAAATGTGACAAATTGTTATCATTAGATAGCAGAGTTATCATAGTTCATAGTTAAGAGATACATTTTACGGAATTGATCCATTGCAGTTCATTTTCATCAGCTACAAAACATCATTAAACAATAGCAAGCCGTTATGCAAAGATGAATTTGATATTTATTTAGGTCTACAGTTGAAGTCGGAGGTTTACATACACTTAGGTTGAAGTCATTAAAACGCATTTTTAACCACTCCACAGATTTCATGTTTTCATTGCTCAAATAATGTTACACAGAGGATTCCTTGAAGTTTCATATGGTCAAAAGCACACCTGCTGTACCAATGCGTCTGTTTTATACCAATTAAACAACATTGATCACATGACCACAAAAAAAAGGTCACATTGAAGATATAGTCCTCTCGTGGTCATTGTGTTTAACTAATGTCCGAAATACTGCCCTCTGTAATGGGAGCACCAACGTCTCCCCCTCATCTAGTGAGGGAAGCGTTTCCTATTCCAGTGTATCCGAGCAGTGGAATTGAATGTTCTGCCTTCAGAAAATGTGCGATAACGGGGCAATCAACATCCTCATGTCAATTTGAACCACAATGCTCAGAAATTCTTTATTTGTTGGCTTTCTGTCTTGCCTATGCAAGCTTTGCCAGAAGGAAACGTTATGAAATAAGTCCAACACGCTATTGACTCCCTTAATGGAAATCTTTTTTACTCGAATGAAGGTTTCTAAAATGTATATTGGTAGTTGTGCTGTTGCACGGCGTACACGCCCTGCACTTATAACTCCCATCTTGGATGGGTGCTGGAAGACTATGATATAATAAGGAAGCATGTGATTAATTAGGAGCAAATCCCTGTAAGCCGGTCTGGCACGTCACGGCATTCCCACTCCAAACCGCTATCGGCTGCGACGGCGGGGAGAAATTAACAGCCTAAATTTATTTAACCCCTCTTCATTGAACCGTCCCCTTTTACAGGCCGGCTGCTTCCAAATTCCCCTGGTTACAAGTTTGGATTTTGATTTGGTGCCTGTGCGGCGGTCTCACGGTACAGCGCGGCGGAGCTTAGCTGGCGCTCTGCTGGACTGGGAGCTAACTGCTCCTCTGTGGAAGTGGCACTTCAGCATGATGCTGAAGTCTGATTGGCTCGGCGGGCACTACTCTCAGTCTTTCCTGCAAGCTGTTTATTGGGCAAGATTTGGTTGGATTGGGAGCCCCCTGGAACGTGCGCTTCTATGAGTGGCCCTTCCCGGTGCAGTGAAAGTCTCAATTAAGACGTTTACTTTTGGTATTCAGAGATAAAACTCAAGACGCAGCAGTTCTGGTTAAATAGGGTTTGGCAGATATCCAAGTCGTTGTGTCTAAAGAATATTCTTTACCTCAGTATACGTCTTCATTAAACCAAATGTTTTAAAATTGAGCTCAAATGAAAACCCGTCTGCTAGTTTTTGCCACGGAGCTGCAAACGACAACAGCTTCTTTCAAACACAGTTTATTTCCACCGCTGTTTTAGGAGCTACACATAAATGACAGACTCGTTAAATACTAAAACGCGTGGAGTTTTCAAAGAGAGTTATGCCAATCCCGCCGCCGTAAAGACTCTCTCAGGCAAAGTATTTGTGGCACAGTTTGCACAAGTGTCTCACGGTGAGTTTTTTCCATTAAAGGGCCGGGAGTTTCGCTTCTTTGTGTTAGAGGCGATAATCCTGTCTAAGTTCATTTATGAACCTACTCCCTGCTTGCTAAGAAAGTCTGCAGCGCCCTCAGCTTGTTTACACTTCACAAACGTCTGAGAGGAAAAGCGAAAATTACCGGGCTATTTTCGAGGGCGTTACACACGGCGCAGTAATGCACATAAATAGCTCATAATGCACTTAATTCATAGGTCTATCAAAGGGGCGTGCGTCACCCACTGTCTGTAGCGGCTGACGCATTCAGCCTGAGAAGCGTTAAGCGTCTTGACTGCGCACGCCGTGCACGTCCCGCATGCTCCCTTGACGGGAATTTTCCACCAGCATCCCGAGATGAGGAAACCCGTGTAAAGTGCAGACTGTTCTGCGGCCTTCCTGGCATTCGCTCGCTAATTTTCAGAAATGCGACGCCAACTTTGAAGCGGCGCTCGGGTTGGGTGGAACAGTAGGCTATGCCCAGCTGGTGTCAGAGAAACTTAATTTTGTGTGTTTGTGACACCTTATTTTCAGAAGCATGCCCATGTTTTCGTTGACATACGACTTGTTTAAACCAGGAATTTAAATGTTAGCTCTCGGCTGTCAAAATTGATTTATATATATATATAATATATTTAAGTGTGTCTGTATGTGGAAACCATATATAAAAATTTAAGACAGTGGTGTTCTAATGTATTTAAAAAACTATTGGCATTATAAACTATGGACCCAGCCAGAGTTTTACATTGTCTTTTTCAAAGCTGCGAGGTGAACGTTAGGTGCTCACCGTACAGTAAATAATGTTTGCCCGTATTAGCCAATACAGCGATGTTGACGGTATGTTCAATTTATTTGATTTGTCCTGGAATTTTGAGCTATTGAGGTCATGGCTTCTCAAACTTTAAGAAACCCCTGATGAAATGGGTGGAAATGCTGAGTTCTTATAGATAGCGCAGTATGAAATAATGAGTGCAGTGTGGTGTAATCCTGGAACGGCGCCATTGATAGAGGGACAGACAGGCCCTTCCCTGCATCGCACAAGCACATGTTTGCTGCCGATTGCTCAGTGCCAGAATGTACAAACTTTATACGAAGTCATGATATAATTAAGGGTAATGCTTACACGTGGTGCTCAGAGTTGTTGTTGTTGGTTTCCTAATCACGGGTCCGTTTTGGAGAATGTTAAACCTTTCGCTGAAGATAAGCATGATGATATTAATGACAGGAACATACCATTCCAAAGTGCTCTTCAGACCGATTAAAATTACTGTAGACTGATCACATGTCCATGATATTTTTCCCTTATCCTCCCCAGACCCATGTTACATTTAATGGATTTTAAGTCATTACACGCCTCTGCTTGTACACCAAGATACTCTCCCTCTTCCTTTCTCTCTCCCTCTCCCTCTCTGTCTGTCTCTCACTCACTTTGTCTTTCTTTCTCCCTCTTTTTCTCACTCTTTCTCTATCATTCACTCACGCTCTCACTCTCTCCCTCTGTATGTTCTGGGTCTGTTGAAGAGCAAACATACTCTAAAGATATTCTTTATTGTCCTCTTCCTCTCTGCAGGGGGACGACAGTGGATCGGGCCCAGCAGACGGTAAGGATTCAGCATCCCTCCCTCACACTTTTTTCAAATCAGGTAACTGGGAAACATGGATGTCCCCCTCCACCCAATCCCATCAGGCCTAGCAGGTAACAGGGATGGCTGCCCCCCCTGTGCACCCCAGGCTCCTCTCTCCATGGAGTCGGTGCTGTCTGAGCCGGGCTGTCCCCGGCGTTAGCTTAGCGCTGCTTCATCAGCTGGCCCCGTTAGTCTCCAAACAGCTGACACTGACCCTGATCCCTCGGGTAAGACTATTACAAGGGCTCCTCGGCCACGTGCAGCGGCAACAGGGAAACGGCCTTGTGCTCTCTAATCCTCACCATCCTTTCTCTCTCTCTCCCCCTGTCTCCCTCACTCTTCCTCTCGTCCTTTCACTTCCTCACTCTCTCTCCATCTCTCTCCCCCTGTCTCCCTCACTCTTCCTCTCGTCCTTTCACTCTCACTCTCTCCATCTCTCTCCCTGTGTCTCCCTCACTCTTCCTCTCCTCCTTTCCTTCCCTCCCTCTCTCTCCCTCTCCATCTCTCACCCTGTGTCTCCCTCACTCTTCCTCTCCTCCTTTCCTTCCCTCCCTCTCTCCCTCTCTCCATCTCTCTCCCTGTGTCTCCCTCACTCTTCCTCTCCTCCTTTCCTTCCCTCCCTCTCTCCCTCTCTCTCCCTGTGTCTCCCTCACTCTTCCTCTCCTCCTTTCCCTCCCTCTCTCTCTCCCCCTCACCTTTCCCTCTCCCTCTCTCTCCCCCTCTCCTTTCCCCACAGACGCACAGCGCGCTGCCGCTCAGAACCGCACCACGTCCACCAGCCTGATCCACGAGACGGACCTGGCCGTGTCCATGAACGACCTGGACAACCTCTTCAACTCGGACGAGGACGAGCTTGCGGTCAGTAAAAAAAACAAAAAAAAACAACCACAATGGATGAATATCCCATTAGCGGGGGAGTTGAGCCCCAGCTATCCCTAGTAGCAGTTTAGCGCCTCGGGGTTCAAGCCAGGCCCTGCCTTTTAAAAAAACCAAAAAAAAAACCCAGATGGATTTCTGAAAGGTTCTCTCTGTAATTCCTGCGGGTCCATAATGTGTGGGGCTGTCTCTCTCCCGGATGGCCGCAGGTTATTCCCCGGTTTGAGTGTCTGTTTCAGGAAATGTGGCAAGTCGAGCGGCCGATCAATACGTCAACCTTTTTTTAATTCCCACACAGCCTGGCCTCAGACGTGCTGCCAACGGAACGGAGGACAAATTTGGCAATAAGGAATCAAAGCCAGCAGCACTGGATGCCCTCCCTTGCATCAGTAAGTTAACCCTCTTCACTTTTTTCCTTTTGAGATTTTCACCAGGATTCAATCGTTTGTCCTTGTCTCATGATTTAAGAGGAAATGTAAATGTTCCTCTCAAACACAGCTTGCTGGATTCATTTTGGTTTTTGCTCGATTCGCCAGACTGTATTTGTGAAGAAAATAACTGCCATCTTAAGGAGTTAAGGTCAATTGTATCAAGGCCTTTGTCTGCATTATTCATTCAAGCAGGCAGAATATAAAAATTTCCTAAAGTGTGGCCAAGTTCATTCTTCAGTGACATTGGGACAGGCTTGTTGATTAATGTCATGTCAAAATTCCTCAGTTTGCCACCTAGTGGAAAGGGTGGGTATTTTTCTTACCTTGTGGAAACGATGCTGGTTTTTAGTCACAGGAAGCGGCAGCAACAGTTAGCGGTTAAGACCTGGAGAACTCACACATGCAGAAGCTTGTGAATGGCGCAGGAAATTGTTGTTGAGGAGTTTAAGAATTTGCATCTCCCAGCAAAACAGCTCTCTCCTTGCTTTGTATTTGTATGACTAACTTCGACAGTATGACTAACCATATGCTGGTCAAATTTCACAGTGTATACATCCATTTGTAGAGCGGTGTGCTTTTACCTGAATCACAGCCAATTACTGCTGCCCCCACTTCTTAGTCATCAGTTGCAAGGAAACAAATGGAGCACGACATAAAACTATAGTGTGTATTTTTTTTTTTACGTGAAAATTGGCGCAGAGGGGAATTTCTCAGTCATCCAGTTGCAAAAACCGCCTGGCATGGCGGTAGTTTCCTGTGCAAGTTCTGTGACGTGACCGTGCAGAACCTTTTTAAAGAGCGGAACATTCCGTTTCTCCCCCCCCCCGCCGTCCCGCGTTAAGGTTCGGCAGACCTGCACCAGATGTTCCCGACCCCGCCCTCGCTGGAGCAACACATTATGGGGTACTCCCCCATGAACATGGGCAGCAAGGACTACGGCAGCATGGACGCCATCACCGGCATGACCCTGCTGGACGGCACCTCCTCGCTGAGCGGCCATTTCAAGATCGAGGTGGAGGAGAGCTTCTGCAGCCCCAAGCCATCTGAAATCAAGGTGCGGCCCACCGGCCAGGCACCCGTCCTGTCCTTCTCTGACCTGTCCTCGTCGGATCTGTCCTTCTAACCTGTCCTTCTCTGATCTCTGCTTCTCTGATCTGTCCCTCTAACCTGTCCTTCTCTGACCTGTCCTTCTCTGATCTGTCGCTCTAACCTGTCCTTCTCTGATCTGTGCTTCTCTGATCTGTCCCTCTATCCCGTCCTTCTCTGACCTGTCCTTTTTGGATCTGTCCCTCTATCCTGTCCTTCTCTGACCTGTCCTTTTCAGATCTGTCCCTCTAACCTGTCCTTCTCTAACCTGTCCTCTGACCTGTTCTTTTCTGATCTGTCCCTCTAACCTGTCCCTCTCCAACCTGTTCTTTTCTGATCTATGCTTCTCTGATCTGTCCCTCTAACCTGTCCATCTCTGATCTGTCCTCCACTGATCTGTCCAGCTCTAATCTGTCCTCCACTGATCTGTCCAACTCTAACCTGTCCTTCTCTGTGATCAAGCTTTATTATATTAATCAACAAGAGGCAAAAAAACCATATACAACCACAATGTTGGACAAGGACAAAGGACATCCTTACATGCTGACGCACATACTCCCCCCTGCCTCCCCCCACCCCCACAGGATCCCACCAGCCCAGTAAACATCCCGAGAGTAATCCCAGCAATGAGTCTACCCCCCCGAGGGCACTGTCTGTTTGTGTCCCCTAATCAATCAGACAGGGTATTAAATGGCGTGGGCTTCGGAAGGATACATTTGCGCAACACTTGACATTGTCACAAATCGCCGGTCACAGAGCAGTCGTGAGAAAACAGGTTCTCCTCATTACCGCTGCGAATTACGTTTGTTTGCTTGGGCGGCGGAGGAAGCCACTTGGAGAGATTAACCGGGTCTTCCCAGCCTTTAAGTATTTGTCTCCTGATCTTCCCCATTTAATCTCTCCAAAACAGTGCATTAAGCAGGTGATATAACTGCAAAGTAAATGAGGAAATGTGCTCTGTAATTTAGTTTAACCCATATTTCTAACCAGGGCATGAAATGAACTTTTTCACCCCCTGCCCAGAGTGGCTTGTGGATTCTCAAAATCACCAGCCATTTTCAACATTTTTACCAGCCGCATTACTTTTTACAATATAACGCAACGTGCGTTACCTGCCAAAGTGGCTGCTAGAGTTGAAATCTTACCAGCCACCAGCATTTGGCTGGTGGTGGGCATTAATATCTATGGGTATTATTGTCTCAAAAATAAATAACTAACTGATCAACAAATAAATTAAACTGATCCACAAATTAAACTGATTTACAAATAAATGCAGCTGATCCACAAATAAATGAAACGGATTCACAAATGAATGCAACAAATTCACAAATAAATGTGAATGATTTGCAAATAAATGCGACCGATTCACAAATACGTTTTTGCACTCATAAACAAATGTCTCCCGAACTAATATCTGTGCACTTACGCAACGCTTGGCATGTGTCATTATACTGCTGAAGGCAACGATAGGTAGTTTGAACAACAGCTTGACAAACACCAACGTCAGCTAGCTAGCTAAGTTCACTTATGTCACCAAGATGTTATTTGCGGTATCATCTTATATTTTGTCGGCTATTAGTATTCTAATACTGACTTTAAAAAAAAAGCATATGGCAGTGCAGATAGACTTGCGAAATTGATGCCGTAAAAGGGTAAACAATCCTGACATCTGCAGTTTGCTAGTTACATTTCAGACATATTTAACTAGTAGTTAGACTGCTAATTTGCACCACTTATTGAGCACAGTTCTCGATGAAGTTACATCTCGCAATTGAAATACCACAACTAACGTCTTGCTGAGTTACTTAGCAAGCATTAGCGTGGTTCAAACTGCCTCGTTGCCTTCAGCACTGTAATGACACTACCTCCCCCAAGGCTGCAAACCATTGTGGATTTCTTCGTACATCTCGCTGTGAGGATTGTCTCAGAAATCTGCACATGAATGCACACGTGATTCCACACGCGCCAAGCATCGCGTAACTGCACAGATAGTAGTTTGGGAGACATTTGTTTGGGAGTGCAAAAGCAAATTTGTGAATCAGTCGCATTTGTTTGTGAATCAGCTGCATTTATTTGTGGAACAGCTGCATCTATTTGTGGATGAGTTACATTTATTTATTTATTTTTGAGACAATAATACCCCCATAAATATCACACCCTGTTCCTAATGAGTAAAAAAAGATTAGCACGTAGTTTAATACGTTCAGCTTTTCAGAGCTGGGAAAATATTTTAAAGTGAACATGAATATGGAAGCTATTACTGCAAATGTCTGGCCTTGTTCTCCTCTTGTGGTTGGAGACATCTTGTGCCTCTAATCACTCTCTCTGTCTGCCTCTGTCTCTCTCCCTCCTTCTGTACCCAGGACTTCTCCTTTGTGTACAAGGCGGACATGTGCCAGCCGTTTGTGGGCTGCACCATGTTCGCTCCCTTGAAGGCGCTGCCCAGTCAGTGTCTGCCCCCCATTAAGCTGCCCCAGGAGTGCCTGTACCGGCCCAGCTGGACCCTGGGCAAACTGGAGCTGCTCAACCCGGGCCCCGCCATGACCTTCCTCAACAAGGATGGGTAAGGCCCCCTCGCCACACACACACACCACATATTACATTACATTACAGGCATTTAGCAGACGCTCTTATCCAGGGCGACTTACACAACTTTTTTAGCATTTTTTACATATTATCCATTTATACAGCTGGATATATACTGAAGCGATTCAGGTTAAGTACCTTGCTCAAGGGTACAACGGCAGTGTCGTACCTGGGAATCGAACATGCAACCTTTCGGTTACAAGGCCAGTTCCTTAACCATTATACTACACTGACGCCATGAATATACACATGAACATACAGCCCCAGTCCACTCCACCCTTTAATGCTACTGGAGCCAATGGGGGTTTTCAAACTCACTCCAATGGTCTCCTCTTTTTGAATTCATGGCTGGTCTTTCATCACTTCCAAGGGATATTGGATCTGGAATGTCGTTCCCCTTTGGGGAATTTATTTCCAAACACTGCTAAAGGTTCTCTGAATGTGGTTTGTTTACTGAAGGAAGCGCTGAAATGTGTGTTAAATCTGAGCTGACTGGAGGCGACACTTTTGTTCGAATTTAAGAAATCGCGGACATGCCCTTATGCACGATTCAAATGTCTTTGATGACCAGATGTCTGCTTTCTTGTTATAGCGAGAGTTGGGTTTCAAGTGAACACGACTTCCTGAATGATTAATGTTTAGCTCTGGGTGAGATTGCGGTGCATGTAAATGAGTTGGATGTAGGGGAAAACTGGGCTGTAACAGGGGCTAAAGCCAAATGGATTCTGAAAGCTTCTGGTTTGTTCCATTTGGGACTGAACTTGGCCTGTTTTCAATTTGCTGCCGTTTATTTTAATTTGCTGTTGAGGTACTGTTTGTGACGGAAGTCCCAAAAACGAGGGTACCCACACTTGGTAAATTGGTCTGTAGAAAGAATGGCTTTGCAAGGTGAGCTGCTTGCAAAGTGCTAATCCTGGCAGTAAATTCACAGGCCATAAAATGGTCATGCGAGTCGAGGCCGTTTATGTGGTCAAACGCCTTTTATAACACAGGATACTGAAGCGCTCTTAAATAAAGGGTAGCGGTGCAGCCCTCTGGGCTGTGCAGAAACCTGCTCTTATTTTAGGAAGTGCACTGTAAATGGTTCCAGGGGTCGGGTCCCCGCTCTCGGGACATGCTGTGCTCGTGCCTGCCCAAAATAGTCCATTGCAGAAGCTCCCTTACGATGTCAGCGCTGTGGCCAGCTGCCTCGGCTGCCCCTGACGTCTGATTGGCTGAGCCGTCGGTATGGTGTGGGGCCCTGTGATTGGGTGTATCGTTGTAATGTGTAACATCTCTTCCTCGCAGTAACATCCCCAGTGTGGGCAGCACCATGGACCCGGAGTACGTCCAGACGTACACGCCCCAGACCCACACGCCCTTCATGTCCAACAGCGCCCCGCCCAGCAACAGCGGGCCGGGCATCCTTCCCTCCCCCGCCACGCCCCGCTTCTCGGCCCCCACCCCGCGGACGCCCCGCACCCCACGCACGCCCCGGGGCCCCTCGAGCGTACAGGGCTCCCTGAAGTACGAGAACTCGGACCTGTACTCGCCCGCCTCCACCCCCTCCACCTGCCGGCCGCTGAACTCTGTGGAGCCGCCCACGGTGCCCTCCATCCCGGAGGCGCACAGCCTGTACGTCAACCTCATCCTGTCCGAGTCGGTCATGAACCTCTTCAAGGACTGCAACTTCGACAGCTGCTGCATCTGCGTGTGCAACATGAACATCAAGGGCGCCGACGTGGGCGTCTACATCAGCGACCCCCACTGCGAGGTGCAGTACGCCTGCACCTGCGGCTTCAGCGCCGTCATGAACCGCCGCTACGGCAACGGCTCGGGCCTCTTCCTGGAGGACGAGCTGGACATCGTCGGGCGGGGCTCGGACGTGAGCCGGGAGGTGGAGAAGCGGTTCGAGGCCCTGCGCAGCGCCTCCCTGGAGAGGGCCGGGAGCCTGAAGGAGCGCGTCCCGGACGAGCTCATCCTCCTGCTGCAGGACCAGTGCACCAACCCCTTCTCCCCCATCTCCGGCCTGGAGGCCGACGCCCAGACCAAGGGCCTCGGGGCCCCCACCTGCGTGCGGGTTGGGGAGAGGGACTACCACAGCGACTGCTATCTGGCCCTGGAGCACGGACGCCAGTTCATGGACAACATGTCCGGGGGCAAGGTGGACGAGACCCTGGTCAAGAGCACGTGCCTCCACCACTGGGCCAAACGCAACGGTGAGGCCACTCTCATTTTCATTCATTCAGATTTACCTGTGATTTAGATAAGATTTATCCTGCTCTCATTCAGATCTACCCCCTCCTTTAGATCAGATTCACCCCTACTTTAATTCAGATTCACTTTGGTTCAGATTAAGTTGCATTTTAATCTCAATGTGCATTAGTTCAGATTAAGTGTTGTGTTTTAGTTCAGTCATGTGATTTAGTCTTCATGTGCTTTTGGTCACATTCAGTCATATGATTTAGTCTCTGGCTGTGTGCTTTAGTTCACATTCAGTCATGTGATTTAGTCTCTGGCTGTGTGCTTTAGGTCACATTCAGTCATGTGATTTAGTCTCTGACTGTGCTTTAGTTCACATTCAGTCATGTGATTTAGTCTCTGGCTGTGTGCTTTAGTTCACATTCAGTCAAGTGCTTTAGTCTTCATGTGCTTTAGGTCACATTCAGTCATGTGATTTAGTCTCTGACTGTGTGCTTTAGTTCACATTCAGTCATGTGATTTAGTCTCTGACTGTGTGCTTTAGTTCACATTCAGTCAAGTGCTTTAGTCTTCATGTGCTTTAGGTCACATTCAGTCATGTGATTTAGTCTCTGGCTGTGTGCTTTAGGTCACATTCAGTCATGTGATTTAGTCTCTGGCTGTGTGCTTTAGGTCACATTCAGTCATGTGATTTAGTCTCTGGCTGTGTGCTTTAGTTCACATTCAGTCATGTGATTTAATCTGTTTAATTTAGTTCACATTCATTCATGTGATTTAGTCTCTGCTTTAGTTAAAATTCAGTCACGTGATTTAGTTCAGTCATGTTATTGTCTCTGTGTGCTTATTTCACAGTCAGTCATGTAATTTAGTCTCTGGCTGTGTGCTTTAGGTCACATTCAGTCATGTGATTTAATCTGTTTAATTTAGTTCACATTCATTCATGTGATTTAGTCTCTGCTTTAGTTAAAATTCAGTCACGTGATTTAGTTCAGTCATGTTATTGTCTCTGTGTGCTTATTTCACATTCAGTCATGTGATTTAGTCTCTGGCTGTGTGCTTTAGGTCACATTCAGTCATGTGATTTAGTCTCTGGCTGTGTGCTTTAGTTCACATTCAGTCATGTGATTTAATCTGTTTAATTTAGTTCACATTCATGTGATTTAGTCTCTGTGCTTTAGTTAAAATTCAGTCACGTGATTTAGTTCAGTCATGTTATTGTCTCTGTGTGCTTATTTCACATTCAGTCATGTGATTTAGTCTCTGGCTGTGTGCTTTAGGTCACATTCAGTCATGTGATTTAGTCTCTGGCTGTGTGCTTTAGTTCACATTCAGTCATGTGATTTAATCTGTTTAATTTAGTTCACATTCATTCATGTGATTTAGTCTCTGTGCTTTAGTTAAAATTCAGTCACGTGATTTAGTTCAGTCACGTTATTGTCTCTGTGTGCTTATTTCACAGTCAGTCATGTAATTTAGTCTCTGTGTTGTCGTGGGCTGTTCTTCCTGTTCTCACTGTGGCGCTCCTCCCCCCAGCGGTGGATGTCAGCACGCTGTGCTCTCAGGACGTCCTGAGGGTGCTGCTGTCCCTCCAGCCCGTGCTACAGGACGCCATCCAGAAGAAAAGAACGGTGCGGTCCTGGGGCGTGCAGGGACCGCTCACCTGGCAGCAGTTTCACAAGATGGCTGGCCGGGGCTCCTACGGTAAGCAGCAGGGGACACTATTCATGATTGAAGGCCAAAGGCAGGCAGAAAGACAGACACAAGATGGACAGACTGCACCCACTGATCAATGAGCATCAAGACTATCTGCCAGGATCCAGATGCGTCTCCAGCAGGGAGCCTTTTCGTTTTCATCTGGTGTATTGAGTGAGAAACTGAGGCTGGAGAAGACTGTGATTGGGTCTCTCAAAGCGATGGAGATGACTGATTGGGTCTCTCCCGTTCCCCTAACTCCGCCCTCCTGCCTCTCTCCAGGCACGGACGAGTCCCCGGAGCCGTTGCCCATCCCCACCTTCCTGGTGGGGTACGAGTACGACTTTGTGGTGCTGTCTCCGTTTGGCCTGCCCTACTGGGAGAAGCTACTGCTGGACCCCTTCGGCTCCCAGAGGGACGTGGGGTACCTGGTGCTGTGTCCTGAGAACGAGGCTCTGCTGAACGGCGCCAAAACCTTCTTCAGGGACCTGACGGCCGTGTACGAGGTGAGACCCGGGGGACGCTACCTTAGCGCGGGTCATTCCGTCTCATTACGCCCCCTCGTCGTCCTTCAGCCCACCTTCGTAGCAGAGGCTTTTAGCTCGTTTCGTTGTGCCACGAGCATTGGACCCATTGAGGTTTGTTGTATCAGGGTGATATCATGGTGAGCTACAACGGATATCTATAAAACTAGTGAAATCTCAGCGAAACTATCTGGATGGATAGATTGCACACATTGTATATAGAAACATAGTTTCATTTAATTTTTGGGTGAACTGCCCCTTGAACCAGAAATGCTGTTTGGGGGGAAAATGCTATTCTGAGGTGGTACGTTGCCTTTCCCCTCAGAGAGAGTGACAAATTAACACATTAAGTTGGCTCTTAATCGAATACATTTTTCAGTCATGCATACCAACCTGGATGTTTCTCTGGAAAAACTCATTGTGGGTTGTTTACGTACAGAAGTTTCACTAGCCAAAGTTTTCATAGGTCATCATGAACGGGATGCAATGTTTTCCGTGATTATCAAATTCTATTTGTCATTTTTATAAAGATTGTTTCTGAAGAACCCACATGCTTAATTATTAATTATGTTTAAGTATGATTCGGCTTTCCCTTTAAACACGTCTTGCGTTTCTGTGGAATGGCGCCAATGCACTTAAATAATGAAAGCCAATTTTTCTCCTCTTGAAGTAAAAATACATCTAATAAAGAATTCAAGGAATATGAAGAAGTAGTTTCATTTATTCACGGAAACAATATTATAGAACATTTCCTGCTCTCACACCTGCAGCCTGGTGCTTCCATTTTCACTCAAACTTATCAGTTTTTTGAGGACTCTGATCCTTTCCCCCTCCTCTCTCTCTTTCCTTTCAAAAAGGTCACATTTAATTTGCAAGACCCGTTCACCCGTCCTTTTGTAACTACATTCACTATTGGTGTATTTTATGAAACTTCCTGCTCTGTCATACGTATTGATCGATAACCTGTCAGGGTTTCGTTTCTACCATGGGTGAGTGACAGAGTGGGGATTGAGGATAAAGGTGACTTGCAACATTAATTTGTAATGAACGGGTGCTGAAAGGAAGGAGTCATCGTTCTTATGTTTGTTTTAAGCACTGACCTACAGACCTAACTGCATTACGATTAACTCAAAACCTTGCTGCCACCAATATCAGACAGAGGAAGAAAGCTGCAAGAATGCATCACATTGTGATGTAACCACTGTTAAAGGTGTAGTGAACTTTGTTGGAACATAATGTTGTATAGCTACCTGGCCCTGATATGAGTCGTAATATTCAAGCTCACCTTCATGGTTTGCTTCAGTGGTCAACAACTGGCCAACGGAGAATGACGTTTTTTTCTCTCCATTCACTCCCATTGCATGGTGAAACAGGTCTCAAACGCACACTTTTAGCACATGAAAACAACGGGGATTATGCCGATATACAAAATCACGACATCCGGAACCGAGCATTTGGAACAATGAAAAGATAAAAAGCTCCGTTCATGATATTTTACACTTTTTCCAAACAAAGGTTTGGAAGAAGATCCGGTCGTTAGCTTATTCATTTCCTTGTTTTGTTCTTGCGCCCGTAACGGTCCCACTCATTTCCTGAAGCATGTGTTAGTAAACAAACCAACAGTTGCTAGTTCTTAGAAAATAGTTCTTCAAAATCAAATCATTCAAAATGTTGGTCGAACGCTCGGTTTTGTATGTCGTGGTTTTGTATATCGGCATAATCCGCGTTGTTTGCATTCGTTTGTGTGCTAAAAGTGTGCTTTTGAGACCTGTTTCGCCATGCAATGGGAGTGAATGGAGAGAGAGAGAAAACGTCATTCTTCGTTGGCCAGTTGCTGACCACTGGAGCCAATCATGAAGGTGAGCTTGAATATTACAACTCCCTATCGGGTATCGGGGCTAGTTAGCTATACAACATTATGTTCTAACAAAGTTTACTATGCCTTTATGTTAACCTGAATTCCAGACCAACAGCTGAAACTTTACAAATGCAAACAATAAGCCACCAGTGTTGGCGCCAAGACCAGGACTTGCTTTTTGTTTTCTTTTTGTGCTAGTCACAATGCAGGTGGACCGGTGGGGAAAAGAAATACAACATTTATGTTAGAAGCTTTATGTTTTTAGGGAGTAGCAGATGGCTGAGGAGTACCCTGGGTTCCTGGATTCTTACGTCTGATAATGGCCAGAATGAGAAGCAGTTGAATTCTGACCATCATTGATGTCATGTTGACCTTGTTTCTCTCCCCGCCCAATCACAGTCCTGCAGGCTTGGCCAGCACCGGCCCATCTCCAAAGTGCACTCGGACGGCATCGTGCACGTTGGGGGCACCGCTGCCAGGAAACTGTCTGAGCAGCCGGTGAGCGACTGGTTCCTGAAGGCCGCCAGCGGCAACAGCGACTCCTTCGCCAAACTCAAGCTCTACGCCCAAGTGTGCCGGCACGACCTGGGTAAGCCACGCGCGCGCCTCCCTGGTCCCCTCACTGCACTGTATTACCAGGGATCCGCCAGAGAACGAATCCCGATCGATGCTACGCTAACGGGCTCGGCGTATTTAAGTGTACGGTCTGCCCAAAAGCCGCCATTAGAGTGAGCCTAAACCAGCACCTCACACAAAGAAAGGCCTTTTCTTTTTCATTGAGTAAATATGTGTTTCCAGCGCAGTGATTTGCTTAGGCTTAACATGCTTGTATGAGCTGTTCAGCGGAGAGTCTTGTGAGTCATGTTGTTGAGAATTGCTTTACTCATGGTGAATTTTTCCATTTGCTCTCTCTCTCTCTCTCCTCAGCTCCTTATCTTGCTTCTCAGTCACTGGACAGCTCCTTACTCGCACAACCCAACCCCCTTCCTGCTTCCAGCCAATCATCGTCCACACAAACCCCAAGCTCCTCCTCTTCCTCCTCGACACCGGGTGGTCAGAGCTCGACGGCTCCCGCTGGCTCCACCCACTCCAGCACGAGCACCGCCCCGCCCACTGCTGCGGGCAGCACGCCCTCCTCCACCCACACGCCATCCGGCCAGGGCATCGGCGGGGCAATGCCATCCGCCAAGCCCAGCTCCTTCCCTCCCTTTGGGGCGCTAGGCAGTGGCTCCCAGGGCGGCCAGCTAGGCCAACAGCAAGGCGGGCAGAACGTGGGGGCCTCCGGGGACGGCGCCACCAGCGCTGCCCAAACTCAGGGGCCCACGGAACCACCCGAGAGGTACGCCAGCCCTTTGGGGAGCGCATCACGGCCTCTGAAATGGATTACTCTCAGACGCGTTCATAAATAATGCCCGTTTCTTTAAATTAAAGATTAGATTACTTTTAATATTTGTTATACCCAGCAGCATGCAATTTTAATGGTCATTTATTTTATGTAAATGAATGGAGATGCAGACAGACTATATGGTAATTTGTAAATAATTCATAGTATTTAAAAAAAAAAATATATATAATCAGCAGTGAGGATTCGGTTCTTCCCGGACTGGGTGAGATTTCCTTCATTGGAGCTGGTCAGTGTTCCCAGATGCTCTCAGTGACCGAACTTCCGTCCCTCTGTCTCAGCACCATGGAGCGGGAGAAGGTGGGCGTGCCCACGGATGGGGAGTCGCATGCGGTCACGTACCCCCCAGCCATCGTGGTGTACATCGTGGATCCCTTCACCTACGAGGAGACAGAGGGCTCGGCGCACTCCAACGTCTGGACCCTGGGGCTGCTACGCTGCTACCTGGAGATGCTCCAGTTCCTCCCGCCGCACATCAGGAACGCGGTGTCTGTGCAGGTAACGCACCCCTGCGTGCGCTGCGTTCGCTCTGCGCGCTTCACCCCCTCCCAATGATTACTGCCAAAGTAGTCTTCCACTTTCTTTTCACAAGAAATCAGGGTTCTCTTTACATAGAAGGCATAACATTTTATTTAATGCGTTCTACAAGATATTCATCTATAAATACAGATCTAGAAAGATTTCTCATTAATTAAAAATGCATATTTTTTTTAATTTTCTTTGAGTCCTCGTGACTTTTCCAGTGGGTAGATTCTCAGAAGTGCGAACGTCAGCCTTGCGTATGTCAGGTCGTGCTGCAGGTCAAAGTCTGACTGTGTGTGTGTGTGTGTGTCTGTGTGTGTTTCTCAGATAATTCCCTGCCAGTACCTGTTGCAGCCGGTGAGGAGCGAGGAGCGGCACATCTACGCCCAGCACCTCAAGTCCCTGGCCTTCTCCGTCTTCTCCCAGTGCCGGCGCCCCCTGCCTGCCTCCACTAACGTCAAAACACTGACGGGCTTTGGCCCCGGGCTGGCCCTGGACACCTCTCTCAAAAGCCCTGAGGTAAACGCAGCCTTAAAAACAAGGAACAAATACTGACTGAGCTACTTTAAGGTGCTTCCATTGTTATTTTGTTGAGAAATTTGTCTCCCCGATTATTTTAAATAGTAATGATAGAAACGGATCCTGGATCAAAATCCACATTCTACTCAAAAAAGGTTGAGATTGAAAGCGGCACACTCATAAAACGGCCTACTTTTGCGCTTACATTGTTCTTAGACTTGATTTCTTCCCAGATTCTATCAAGTTGTCAAAGATAAGCACATCTTGTAGTGGAATTTGTAACCTTGATCAGAACTGGGACGAGGGCTAATGCAAGTTTTCTCCCAGAACCGTCTTGATCATTAAAAAAAACACTAAAACCTTCAAAACAGTGTTTGTTCATTGTTTTGAGGTGTGGAGTTGAAGAGCTGAGGTGTAGAGAGAATTTGATTTGATTTCCCTGGATTCTGACAGTGCAAACCTGTGCCGTTCCCTTGGCCCCATGCTTTCCGTACATTATCAGGATGGGTAAGGTAACACACCTAATGGGATTCCTCAGGCCAAGATTGGCAGGATCTGCTTTACTGTGGAATTAGATTTCCTTACTCGACACAGAGTGCAGTATCTTGTTTCAGAGCGGATGCGAACCGCTGTGGCAGTTTGTGAGCTCGGTGCGTTCGGTGACGGCTGCTCGCGTGACCTCCGACCCCCCTTCTTCCTCCCCGCTCAGAGACCCGAGTGTTTGCGGCTGTACACGCCCCCGTTCATCCTGGCCCCTGTGAAGGACAAGCAGACGGAGCTGGGCGAGACGTTTGGGGAGGCCTCACAGAAGTACAACGTGCTCTTTGTGGGCTACTGCCTGTCACATGACCAGCGGTGGCTTCTGGCCACCTGCACTGACCTCTACGGGGAGCTCCTGGAGACGTGCATCATCAGCATCGACGTGCCCAACAGGTGAGCGCTCGTTAGGCCCGGAAAGATACCGCCGCGGGGGGTGTCTGACCTTATCCAACAAGGGCCAAAATCAGGCTTCTGATTCTACTTATCGAGATCTTGATTAAATGCCAGGATTCATTGATTTGTTGGCGTTTTAGTGCTGGACCCAGAACAGAACCGCCGGTCATGCCAGCCTTTCTTCGATAAGATTAGACACCTTCGGTTAAAAGTATTTGTGCCCTTCAAAAGAGGCTAGAGATGACAGGGCTCCTGCTGATCCTTGGAAACCGAAGCACTTGATTATGAATATGAGAGCTCATGCGCTTGATTATGAATATGAGATATATATATAAGCTCATGTGCTTTGCGCTTTAGTCCAAAGGCAGAAAAACATTTGCGCGACTGGATGCCGGAATCAATACATCAAATATATTCTTCAGATCTCTTGATTAATTATCTTCTTCCACACACTACCTCTTTCAAAGGTGGAATATCAGTTTTGGTTTAAGCATTTTATGAAAGTCTTAATTTTGTAGCACGGATGAGATTTTATTTATTTTATTTTCTTAAAGTATTTTATCAGTTTAAGGTTTAGTCGATTATCAGATTGATAACTTACAATCAAGGTCCTTGAAGGTCCATAAAATGATAACTCCAGTAGGAGTCCCGGGGTCAGGCTGGGAGCCGTGTCCTCAGCAGGCCTGACGGTGGGCTGTGCTTTTCTCCCAGGGCCCGGAGGAAAAAAGGCTCAGCCAGAAGACTGGGCCTCCAGAAGCTGTGGGATTGGTGCCTGAGCCTGGTGCAGATGACATCACTGCCCTGGAGGGTAGTGATTGGCCGCCTCGGAAGGATAGGTCACGGAGAGCTGCGAGGTTGGGGAAACTTTATGCTCCTGCCTTACAGGCGCTTAAGTAAAATATTATTTTCCACTGCATGTGTATATCAGTGTGTACATGTCTTTAATAATTAAAGGCAGGCCTCTGGAAGGTGTAGCTGTGGTTTGTTTTTTTATGTTGGTATTTTTGTCCGTCTGGAAGCGGGCTGTGTCGCCAGCCACTATGCCTAACGCCTTGAGTTCCATAGCTGCGCGGGGAGCGGAGGGGAGGGGGGGGGGGGGGAGCGGGGGGGAGGGCCGGGGGGGAGCGGGGGGGAGGGCCCGCTGAGACTGAAGTGCTCTTTTCTCCACCCCTCCAGATTGGAGCATTCTGCTCAGTAGGCGTAATCTACAGTCTCTCAGCAGGAGGCTGAAGGAGATGTGCAGGATGTGTGGCATCTCCGCCGCAGACACTCCCAGCATCCTCAGCGCCTGTCTGGTTGCCATGGAGCCCCAGGGCTCCTTTGTCATCATGCCAGGTATTCTCCCCCCCCCCCTCTTACTGTGTCTCTCCCGCTCTCCCCTTCTCTTACTCTCTCTCTCGCTCTCTCTATCCCTCTCCCCCATCCCTCTCTCTCTCGAATCCTGTCTCTCTCATTCCTCTCTCTTTATCCCCTTCTCATTCCTCTTTTTCTCTCTCCATCCCTCCCTCTGTCATCCCTCTTTCTCTCTCCATCCCTCGCTCTTTCTCCCTCTCAAACCTCATTTTCTGTCTCTCTCTCTCCCACCCATCCGTGTCCCCACACGCAGAGTGACTGATGGTTTCTGCCCTGTTTTGCGTATCTACAGCAAAGCAATGTAGGGCACGGCTCTTGGCTCTTCACGTCCTGCTTACCTGGCCCAGGCTGTGTGGCGCCAGGTCAGGGGGTGTGTGCATCCATCTGGAGCCCCTGATGCATTTTAGCAGCTTGCCAGATGCACGGCCCGCAACACTTTTATGACTAAATTGAGCAATGTCAATATTTCAAAAGCTTATTGATTTTGCAATTTCTCCATGGAAATCAGTTGACAGGGAAGTAGTTGTTTCATTATTTCACAAAGAGAAGTGTTGAGTTGTTAGCTGCCAAGCTGTCCACAAAACTCATTGCTCACTGATAAATATTTAGTGCGGCTGAATCAATTTTGTCAGAACGTCAAACTGTGCCTGTTTTCTAAAAATGTGTCTTTTTTTATCAGACCAAAACATAGCGTTTTCATAGGTCTCAGACCTTGCAGAGAGAAGCGGCGTGCTTTTTAAACCGCCGTCTCAGCCATGTTTCCAGCGCGTTTGACGGCTTCTCCTGGGTTCCCCCCTGCAGACTCTGTGTCCACCGGCTCCGTGTTTGGTCGCAGCACCACGCTGAACATGCAGACGTCGCAGCTCAACACTCCCCAGGACACGTCCTGCACGCACATCCTGGTGTTCCCCACCTCCGCCTTCGTGCAGGTGGCCAGCTCCAACTACACTACTGAGAACATCGACATCGCCTTCAACCCCATCAACGGTGAGCGCCGAGCCGCCCGGCCGCACGGCAGTCGAGCGCGAGCGCTCTCGAAAATGTCACCGCGCGTGAACGGCTCCCGCAGACTCTATGACTGTAACTTTGCACATCTCTAGTCCTTGTGTTAGCTTGCGGTGTGAAACGTGCTCTCGCCAGTGCCTTACGGCTGTAACAGTCGGCTAAATGGCCAAACTGTGAATTGCAGACGGATCGGACGCCATCGGCATCTTCGATCTGCTGGAGTCGGAGAACGACCTGGTGGACCCCGACATCATCAACATTCTGCCCGCCTCCCCCACCACCTCCCCTGTGCACTCCCCAGGCTCTCACTACCACCATGGGGGAGAAAGCGGCAAGGTAGGCTCCTGGGTCAGCTGCACCAGTGTCTGCCTGGGGTCAGTTTGAGTGTGCCACACGCTGGGAGCCGGGTCCTTTGAGCGGCCGGGTATTGCTCAAAAGTGTGCTTGTATTTATTTATTTTGTGTGTGTGTGTGTGTGTGTGTGTGTGTGTGTGTGTGTGTGTGTGTTTGCGATTGTATTTTGCTGTAATTGCATGTATGGGTTTGGCTGTGTATGATTCTGTGTGTATGTGTGTGCGCGATTGTATTTGTGCTGTAATTGTATATGTTTGGCTGTGTATGATTCTGTGTGCGTGTTTGTATTTGTGCTGTAATTGTATATGTTTGGCTGTGTATGATCCTGTGCGTGTATGTGATTGTATTTCTGCTGTAATTGTATATGTGTATTTTTACAATACTGGTACACAATAGTGTGACAAAGGGTCAAATTTCAAATTCCTTCAAAAGTGCTGACAAGCACTTTATTGGGTTCATGAATATACATAGTATCAACAAAAATATAAGAAAAGATAGCATATTGACGGCAAGTTTCTGAAAATGGCATTAGAATACACAAATGCATTTTGTGTAACGGTTGTCGCGTGGTGTCCACCAGTGACCTGGTTGGCACAGTAAGTGCACATTTCTTATTCCTTCCTATGTTTATGAATATCACATGGAACCATAACATTGCAAACCCTGTTTCCACTTCATTCACCTGATCATGTGGTAGAATACTGCATCCATCTGAGTGGACACCGCAACGCGCGTTACGTAAGAAAATATACATTACAATAAATTGTATCCATAAATAGACAAAATGGTACATTACCTTATGGGTTTGAGCTATATCGACGGCCGATGGTTCGTCAAAGGGTTTGATTTGGGATGATTTTTTAGGAAGTAAAACGTCTTGGTAACGATCGTTGTAGGGCTTCCGGAGTTGACACGAAGTATATGAATTTGCGACTTGGCGCGTACGGAGGTAAAAAAGCAACCACGTGTTGCCAACTTGAAGATTGGATAAGTATCTTTTGATGACCAATTTATGCCAGATAAAATGTTTTATTGACTTTGAAAAGTCGAAAAATGTATCAAAAACGGTCATTGAGTTTTTGACACCACGATGTTTTTGGTATATTAAATTTGAATATCAGAAAAAATAATTAACTCGCCCCAAAATTACTGCTACCATAGGATACCCAGTTAAGGGTTTGTGTAAAGCAGTAGGGGTTTGGAGCCACCGTGGTTAGCATCCGGAGGTGCTGATCCCGATAACGGTCGTTGTGGCAATTAACACCAAGCACAACGACCGTTACCGGATCTTTGCTAGGCAGAATATCAGACATGTTACTGTATTTTCTTCTGGTATTCATAAATATTGTTCCGTAAAACATTATCAAAACGTATATGTATG
>CM056389.1:29586477-29608977 GCA_029718625.1 Synaphobranchus kaupii | reverse complement strand
GTTACCTTAAATCTCTTTCTGCCTGCCCCAAGTCACATGACTTGGGATCCTTTCCTTTAATAATTGATGAGCTCTCCAGCAGGACCGTGTGAATAATTCAGGCAGCTTGTTCATTGGGTCAGGCGAGCCACTGGTGGAGAGGAAACTGAGATTTTAACTCGAATGAAACGAGAGCCATTTTCTTTCCTGAGAGTTTGAGGCCAATGAACTAGCGCAGAAAAATCATAGCACGTCACATTACCATCAAGACATGAACATTCACTAAAGTCTGATTAATACCCCGAATGTGAATGTATACCAGCTGCTGTTCCTGGAATGCTGAGCGCAGGGCGGTAGCTTTGCAGCTAGTAAGAGATGTGAACGTCCACAGACTAGTGCTTTCAAATGAGAGAGAATGTGTGAAATGTGTGAATCTGTCTGACTGACACCCCCCACCATCCCTCCCCCCTCTACTCCTCCTCCCACCAACCTCCTCCTCCTCCTCCTCCCCAGGCCTCTTTGCACCTCCATGTGTCTTCAGTGCAATCGG
The DNA here is from genome assembly GCA_029718625.1 of Synaphobranchus kaupii. Lineage (NCBI taxonomy): Eukaryota > Metazoa > Chordata > Actinopteri > Anguilliformes > Synaphobranchidae > Synaphobranchus > Synaphobranchus kaupii. The sequence goes on along the minus strand of CM056389.1, from coordinate 29,608,448 downwards.
ACGAGCTGCTGCACAGTAAACACTCCCACCCGCTCGACTCCAACCAGACCTCAGACGTGCTCAGGTACGCTAGCTCGCACGCACTGTATCAAGCGCACCACTTTTTCCTTACGGGTTCCTTACGGGCAGCGGCATGTGTGCAACTTTTGTGTTACGTGGTACATTACCTGTTTAACTAGGCACTATAGTGCCTGCTTATTTTCATGCCAAATTGTGTGAGGTCATTGAATGCGACTCCACGCTAGGTTTCCCCCCCTAGTGTGCAATTAAGACGTTCAGAAAACACCTCTTAACACGGGAGGCATGTCTGTGTTTTTCGCATAAACGGTGATGGAGACGCGAGTGTAACCGAACTCACCCTGAGTGTGCGATTTTAGCATCTGTTCCAGAGTCTCACGTCTGCTTGGTTCTCTCTCCTCTCCCCCCCCGGTGCAGATTCGTCCTGGAGCAGTACAACGCCCTCTCCTGGCTGACGTGCGACCCCGCAACGCAGGACAGGCGCTCGTGCCTGCCCATTCACTTCGTGGTGCTCAACCAGATGTACAACTTCATCACGAACATGCTGTAGCGAGCAGAGCGGAAACTGCCCGGGGACTGAGGGGTGCTAAAAAGGGATTTTAAAAAAAATACAAGTCAAGATTACTACAGTGCTGGACTTTATATGAGTTTGGAACTCTTCCCTACCAGTGCAAGTGGACACACGTGACAGACGATCGATCCTTAAGAGCCGGTACCACGGAGGCGGTCAGGCCGGCTTCGGCCTGCCCACACAGAGGCCACACAAGTGTGGGAGTGGCTACGGCGGGCCGAGGCCAGTGACGGAGGGATGGAGACCCCACCCCCCTCGCTGCAGCCGTGGTTACAGCCATAACGACGCAAACGGCCAATCCGCACCCGGTGTGTCTGTCAAGAACGGGAAGAAAGAGGACATTCACGAACGAAGCCAACTGATTGACTCTTCAATAAAGACCTGAAATCTCTGGTCTTTGGATGAAATTGTATCCAAATGAAATGCCTGCATCTATCTTATTTATTGTAAGTTTTTAAATGTATAATTTGTCTTATTTCTTAACCTCTTTTATATATTAAAAAATCTAGAAGGTTTATATTGCCTTCCTGCTTTAAAGCAATTGGTCTAAAATATATGTAATCGTCTTAATTAAAAAACCGACAAAAACCACAAAAAAAAAAAAAAGTTGCAGTAGGTTGCTTTTAGAGTATTATTTTTTGTAAGGGGGGGGGGGACAGAAATTTGTATTGTCATGATGTACAGATGAAGTAGTTTGGGGGTGTACGCCCCTGCCATTGTGTGTGGGGGACTTCCGGCCAAGCTGCAGCTTCAGAGTACTTGTACAGCAATGAAGTTCACTGTGTTCAAATAAAAAGAGGTACATTGTCGTATATAGTATTTTATACCACACATTTAGACACAAAAAACCAAACGGCAATATATATAAATAATTATATATTAATGCTGTGCCGCGATGGGTGGTGCAGCTTCTGTTTTAGGAATAAAGTGCGTCAACTCAATTCTCCTGTGCTTGTGTTTATTGGGGGGAGGGATTTGCTCTGTGAAATTTGGTTAAGGCCACCAGTGAAATCTGCATTTTTGACAAACTCCTGCATATATATATATATAATCTTATTGTAGTTGACTCAAGATTGAGCTCAGTACCCCAGGTGATAACTGGGGCTGGAGGATGGGGTGGGGGCAGATCAGTTCATGTAAGGAAGGCAGATATGGAGTGTCCTTATTCACCCAGAAAGCCCTCAACCACCCCCTCCCTCCTACCGTCCCCCAACCTCCACTTCCCCCCCTTAACCCCCCTCAATCTGGCTTTCCTGCGCTAATGTGGAGGACACCCCCGTTGACTTGGCTGCATTTAGATCGACTCCCCATGCTTTGTGAAAGTAAATGTGTGGTGTAAATGAAATGTTACCCGATGAACCGCCTGTGGGATAATGCGGGGTTTCCGTGCGCGGTGGAAGATCAATCGCATTTTGAGGAATGCATCGGTTGAGCTTCCCCTGTTGGAGTAAACCCCGTGTACTGATTTTTTAAATAAGCTATCTATTTGGTTCTCTTATGCTTTCAACCCTCCCTTGACTCAAAGTTTGGAAAGTACAAGAAAATGCTAAAGTCTTCATTTTCTCGGAAGTTGTCAAAGTCCGCATGTCGATACCAGTGTAACTTGCAAAGGGTTTTCTTTTCGTATGAGCTCATGAAGGTCAACCATTGGCCACCGAGATATGCGTGTAAATATATACATATATAAATATTAAATTAAAATGTTGACAGATTTTATTTGATTCTACTGTATAAAAGTTGTACGAAGTGGCAACTTTTTTGTAGCTAGTTAATGTTTCTTCATTATGTGCACATCAGGTTGAGGCTTAACAGGATCCCTTTAGTGATGGTTTGTTACTGTCGAGGGTGCAGGCCATAACGGGGCTGGAGATGGTGCCGATGGGGTGGAGATTCTGTACAGTTGGGGCAGGTTTGTCATTTAACAGGCTCTTGAATTGTCTTTAACGTGTTTTCCAAATTAAAATATCTGGTCAGGTCTTTTCACCATCCTGTCAAATAACCGCTTTGGAACTAATAGACATTTTCTATTTGGTGCAGGTGCCCCAATCAGTGCAGTTAAGGAAAAAAAATTACTTATCAGGCAACCTTTTCTACAGTTCATAAAAGCAATTTATGCTTGACTTCTGCCTTTTGAAACTTTTCACATAACCGTGGCTGAACTCCCCGAAGTCATTGTGTGTCACAAATTGAATTTTTAAATGCTATTTTATTACTAAATAGAATAATACCACACACCAATGTTTTCTGAGAAGCTAGAATCCTTACTTGTGTACTATTGTGAATTTAAAGGTGCATTAAGTTTTCAAGCTGTATGCGGAGTTATTGGTGTACATAAGCACTCTTACCCTGCTGTTGTGTGCAGGATGTAAACGTTGAGGTGGTAAAGACGCTTTTTTTTCAGTGTGTGAGCTCTTGACAAATATCTGAAGTAGCACAAATGGGAAATTGCATTCATGAATGCGCACGGTTGCTCTCTGTGCTAATTTCACTTTGCATTTGCTTTTTGTTCAGGTGTTCAGTGTGGATAATGGAATGATTCCTAAACTAGCAACTGGTTTACACTGGCTACAGGCTTGACGGTATTGAGGAATAGCAAAATTCTTCCTTTCTCTCCAAAAATAAACTGTTGGCATGTTCCAACCAGATCTTTAGCAATGTAAATTCTGATTTTCTGAATAAATGTAAAAGTAAAGGTTTCTGCTGGTGGCATTGCATCACTGTATGATCAAACTGACGTTTGAAATGTCATTAAATTAAACCTCAGTGGCACACCTGATACTTTACAAAGCATTAAAGACGTGTGTGGTGGGTGGGATCGGATTCTAAGGGACTGCATTGGTTCTGACTTATATAAATGTTATTATGAATAGCTACTATAAACGAGGATAAAAAGGCACCTGTTATTAAATATATGTATTTGTAAAATTCAAGTCCTGACAAGTTTTCTGGACTGAAAATGTGTGTGAAAGGGAGGAAAAGAGCTTAGTGTCCAAGTAATTTTGGATATAACATTTGAAAAAACAATAATAATACCAACCCTGCAAACAAGGTTTTTAAGACATAGAATTCTAAAACTTGGAATTTTGTATTTCCACTTCTGTTTATTTTTTATAAAAGTAAATCTCACATATGCAAATGACTATCATGCTCGTATTACAGGAAAATATTACTTCCACAGTTTGCAGTTAATAATGGATATTTCATAAAGGTATTCGAATAGACTCAAATAAATTGGAATTGTCAGTTTGTGTGACTTTAATTTTGTGTATCATTGGCTACAGATTTTGCCCTTTGTGTGTATGAGAGCTGTATCCGATTTTAATTACTTGGACCGAGCCGTTTTGCTCCTTATCCCCTCATCTTTCCTCCTGAGATCTGAATGTACCATCTATGTAATGTGTCTTAAATTGTCTTGAATTAGAGGTGATTTCCTTAAACCATTGTTTGACTCCAGAAGCTGATAGACAATGAAATTCTTTTTATTACCACAATCACTTGTTAGTCTCTGGGATGCACGGAGAAACGCTACCTGAAGCTACAGCGACCTGAAAGCTGAAAATTGTAAAATAAAAATAATAATTGTGGTTAGAAATGTACAAAAAAAAAGTTCATACTTTTAAAGACGTTTCGGATGAATAATAAAATAATTTATTCATAACTTTTCTCTGTTTCGTTTTTGTGTAGAAGATGAATTTGGTAGTTGATGAATTTGGGAATTAAAATATATTCGCTCCCGTGTCATGCTCCTGGTTTTGTGCTGCACCGTCGCTCGCTTGCGCACATAGAGTAGGGTAGGCCTTTGAGAGTGAAGCGTGATGCTAGCCGTATTCTCCATCGCCCTTACGGAATTTGCGTATATATTACGCCACTGGTTGTTGTGCTGAGTGAGGTTGGTACGTTATTAAGTGCCGGTCGGAAATGTTGGATATGAATTAAAAGTGTACACCTGCATTTTCTTTCTCAAAAAATATATATATGTTAACGTCTTTTGGCATACATATACATTTGTTATACTGCATTAACATCATATTTCTTAAGCTTAATTATTATTTAAAATAATGAAACGGATGTAGCGATACAGGATGAGCTTGTCTTGAAAGCGAGGAAATCGGTGAGGAGTATCACGACAGCCCGAGGTCGTGCCAATTTGAAGGCCTCGTATTTCTGTTTCAACTCAAAACCAAAAGTCGCCACAGTTAAGGTAAGTAACGTTACACGCTAACGTTGAAATGCTAATGCCTTCTTGACATTCCACAGCTTGAAGGAAAATTCCAAAAACTTCACAAAAGGACATTTTTGATGTCTAGCGTTAGCTGGTTAGCTAGCTATGAGATGGATGCTAGCGGAGAACATTACATGTCCACACAACTCCCAACTAAAGTTCACTCACTTGCAGCGACAGTAGCGTGGTCTGGATGAACAGTATCCAAACGTTTCCACAATGCGCTGTGTCGTTAAATGACAGGGAGCCTGTCCTGTTATGCGTGGAAAAAGAGAAAAGCGCTTCCATAGAGTACGTTACACATTGTACAACAGTAGTTTCAAAGCTAACGTAGCACTATAACTAATGTTAGCTAGGCTACTGCTACCTATCCGTGATCGCAAGATAGCTTGCTGGCCACCTGGCTAGCAGAGCATAATTTGACTCTAAATACTAGGCTACATTATCATCAGCTAACTTAACTACATGACGCTAGCTGGCTACAGATGCATTAACAGTCAGTTTGGAAAGCGGAGACCGCTCAGTTCATTGGCTAACTAGGTAATATTATGTGTATGATTCTGACAAGTTACTGATAATGAACTGTTGTGAAGTGAATATCAGCAACGGATAACCGCGTTATTCACAATTGCACGAACGTCTTTGCTCAAAATTGCACAACTGACTCGCATTCATTGTACCATTGACAGATATCGGGGATTTGATCAGGATGTCGGACAGTGCGGGTCTCCAGTTTGTCAGCCCGTACGCATTCGAAGCCATGCAGAAGGTGGACGTGGTGCGATTAGCGGCGCTGAGCGACCCTGAGCTAAGACTGCTGCTGCCCTGCCTGGTCCGGATGGCCCTGTGTGCTCCCGCAGACCAGAGCAACACCTGGGCGCAGGACAAGAAGCTCATCCTCCGCCTGCTGTCCGGAGTGGAGGCTGTCAACTCCATAGTAGCACTCTTATCGGTCGATTTCCATGCCCTGGAACAGGATGCCAGGAAAGAACAGCAGCTCAGGTAAAATGGACAGTCGTACTTTTGCTGGTTAATATGAATCTTTAGAAAGCAATGGGCATTGTTTTCCCACATGGCTGTTTGTTAATGCTAATGGTGTTGGTGTGTACTAGGCCTGTGCTTGATGGCATTTTCTTTGCTGAGTTTGGTAGAGTTGACTGTGTTGGCTGATGTGTGTTAATTCTTGGACAGGCACAAGGCAGGCGGCTCCAACGGCGAGAGTGTGCTGGTGTCGCAGCTGCAGCACGGCTTGACCCTGGAGTTTGAGCATAGCGATCCCCTCAGAAGACTGAGGCTGGCTCTTAGCGAACTGCTGGCCATAATGAACAAGGTACCCCCCAACGGCATCTTGGTCTATGCATTGTGTGCTGCTGATAGCAGTGTTGCATGGCTGATGCATGGCACCAGTAGAGAGTGGCCCCTTTGTGTGCTGCTGATAGCAGTGTTGCATGGCTGTGCATGGCACCAGTAGAGAGTGACCCCTTTGTGTGCTGCTGATAGCAGTGTTGCATGGCTGATGCATGGCACCAGTAGAGAGTGGCCCTTTTGTGTGCTGCTGATAGCAGTGTTGCATGGCTGTGCATGGCACCAGTAGAGAGTGACCCCTTTGTGTGCTGCTGATAGCAGTGTTGCATGGCTGATGCATGGCACCAGTAGAGAGTGGCCCTTTTGTGTGCTGCTGATAGCAGTGTTGCATGGCTGATGCATGGCACCAGTAGAGAGTGGCTCCTTTGTGTGCTGCTGATAGCAGTGTTGCATGGCTGATGCATGGCACCAGTAGAGAGTGGCCCCTTTGTGTGCTGCTGATAGCAGTGTTGCATGGCTGATGCATGGCACCAGTAGAGAGTGGCCCCTTTGTGTGCTGCTGATAGCAGTGTTGCATGGCTGATGCATGGCACCAATAGAGAGTGGCTCCTTTGTGTGCTGCTGATAGCAGTGTTGCATGGCTGATGCATGGCACCAGCAGAGAGTGGCCCCTTTGTGTGCTGCTGATAGCAGTGTTGCATGGCTGATGCATGGCACCAGTAGAGAGTGGCTCCTTTGTGTGCTGCTGATAGCAGTGTTGCATGGCTGATGCATGGCACCAGTAGAGAGTGGCCCCTTTGTGTGCTGCTGATAGCAGTGTTGCATGGCTGATGCATGGCACCAGTAGAGAGTGGCCCCTTTGTGTGCTGCTGATAGCAGTGTTGCGTGGCTGATGCTTGGCACCAGTAGAGAGTGGCCCCTTTGTGTGCTGCTGATAGCAGTGTTGCGTGGCTGATGCATGCCACCAGCAGAGAGTGGCCCCATTGTGTGCTGCTGATAGCAGTGTTGCGTGGCTGATGCATGGCACCAGTAGAGAGTGGCCCCATTGTGTGCTGCTGATAGCAGTGTTGCATGGCTGATGCATGGCACCAGTAGAGAGTGGCCCCATTGTGTGCTGCTGATAGCAGTGTTGCGTGGCTGATGCATGGCACCAGTAGAGAGTGGCCCCTTTGTGTGCTGCTGATAGCAGTGTTGCATGGCTGATGCATGGCACCAGTAGAGAGTGGCCCCTTTGTGTGCTGCTGATAGCAGTGTTGCATGGCTGATGCATGGCACCAGTAGAGAGTGGCCCCTTTGTGTGCTGCTGATAGCAGTGTTGCATGGCTGATGCATGGCACCAGTAGAGAGTGGCCCCATTGTGTGCTGCTGATAGCAGTGTTGCGTGGCTGATGCATGGCACCAGTAGAGAGTGGCCCCTTTGTGTGCTGCTGATAGCAGTGTTGCATGGCTGATGCATGGCACCAGTAGAGAGTGGCCCCATTGTGTGCTGCTGATAGCAGTGTTGCGTGGCTGATGCATGGCACCAGTAGAGAGTGGACTCTTTGTGTGCTGCTGATAGCAGTGTTGCATGGCTGATGCATGGCACCAGTAGAGAGTGGCCCCATTGTGTGCTGCTGATAGCAGTGTTGCATGGCTGATGCATGGCACCAGTAGAGAGTGGCCCCATTGTGTGCTGCTGATAGCAGTGTTGCATGGCTGATGCATGGCACCAGTAGAGAGTGGCCCCATTGTGTGCTACTGATGGCAGTGTTGCATGGCTGATGCATGGCACCAGTAGAGAGTGGCCCCTTTGTGTGCTGCTGATAGCAGTGTTGCGTGGCTGATGCATGGCACCAGTAGAGAGTGGACTCTTTGTGTGCTGCTGATAGCAGTGTTGCATGGCTGATGCATGGCACCAGTAGAGAGTGGCCCCTTTGTGTGCTGCTGATAGCAGTGTTGCATGGCTGATGCATGGCACCAGTAGAGAGTGGCCCCTTTGTGTGCTGCTGATAGCAGTGTTGCATGGCTGATGCATGGCACCAGTAGAGAGTGGCTCCTTTGTGTGCTGCTGATAGCAGTGTTGCGTGGCTGATGCATGGCACCAGTAGAGAGTGACCCCTTTGTGTGCTGCTGATAGCAGTGTTGCGTGGCTGATGCATGGCACCAGTAGAGAGTGGCCCCATTGTGTGCTGCTGATAGCAGTGTTGCGTGGCTGATGCATGGCACCAGTAGAGAGTGGCCCCTTTGTGTGCTGCTGATAGCAGTGTTGCGTGGCTGATGCATGGCACCAGTAGAGAGTGGCCCCATTGTGTGCTGCTGATAGCAGTGTTGCGTGGCTGATGCATGGCACCAGTAGAGAGTGGCCCCATTGTGTGCTGCTGATAGCAGTGTTGCGTGGCTGATGCATGGCACCAGTAGAGAGTGGACTCTTTGTGTGCTGCTGATAGCAGTGTTGCGTGGCTGATACATGGAACCAGTAGAGAGTGGCCCCATTGTGTGCTGCTGATAGCAGTGTTGCATGGCTGATGCATGCCACCAGTAGAGAGTGGCTCCTTTGTGTGCTGCTGATAGCAGTGTTGCATGGCTGATGCATGGCACCAGTAGAGAGTGGCCCCTTTGTGTGCTGCTGATAGCAGTGTTGCATGGCTGATGCATGGCACCAGTAGAGAGTGGCCCCTTTGTGTGCTGCTGATAGCAGTGTTGCATGGCTGATGCATGGCACCAATAGAGAGTGGCTCCTTTGTGTGCTGCTGATAGCAGTGTTGCATGGCTGATGCATGGCACCAGCAGAGAGTGGCCCCTTTGTGTGCTGCTGATAGCAGTGTTGCATGGCTGATGCATGGCACCAGTAGAGAGTGGCTCCTTTGTGTGCTGCTGATAGCAGTGTTGCATGGCTGATGCATGGCACCAGTAGAGAGTGGCCCCTTTGTGTGCTGCTGATAGCAGTGTTGCATGGCTGATGCATGGCACCAGTAGAGAGTGACCCCTTTGTGTGCTGCTGATAGCAGTGTTGCATGGCTGATGCATGGCACCAGTAGAGAGTGGCTCCTTTGTGTGCTGCTGATAGCAGTGTTGCATGGCTGATGCATGGCACCAGTAGAGAGTGGCCCCTTTGTGTGCTGCTGATAGCAGTGTTGCATGGCTGATGCATGGCACCAGTAGAGAGTGGCCCCTTTGTGTGCTGCTGATAGCAGTGTTGCGTGGCTGATGCATGGCACCAGTAGAGAGTGGCCCCTTTGTGTGCTGCTGATAGCAGTGTTGCGTGGCTGATGCATGGCACCAGTAGAGAGTGGCCCCATTATGTGCTGCTGATAGCAGTGTTGCGTGGCTGATGCATGGCACCAGTAGAGAGTGGACCCTTTGTGTGCTGCTGATAGCAGTGTTGCATGGCTGATGCATGGCACCAGTAGAGAGTGGCCCCATTGTGTGCTGCTGATAGCAGTGTTGCATGGCTGATGCATGCCACCAGTAGAGAGTGGCCCCTTTGTGTGCTGCTGATAGCAGTGTTGCATGGCTGATGCATGGCACCAGTAGAGAGTGGCTCCTTTGTGTGCTGCTGATAGCAGTGTTGCATGGCTGATGCATGGCACCAGTAGAGAGTGGCCCCTTTGTGTGCTGCTGATAGCAGTGTTGCATGGCTGATGCATGGCACCAGTAGAGAGTGGCCCCTTTGTGTGCTGCTGATAGCAGTGTTGCATGGCTGATGCATGGCACCAATAGAGAGTGGCTCCTTTGTGTGCTGCTGATAGCAGTGTTGCATGGCTGATGCATGGCACCAGCAGAGAGTGGCCCCTTTGTGTGCTGCTGATAGCAGTGTTGCATGGCTGATGCATGGCACCAGTAGAGAGTGGCTCCTTTGTGTGCTGCTGATAGCAGTGTTGCATGGCTGATGCATGGCACCAGTAGAGAGTGGCCCCTTTGTGTGCTGCTGATAGCAGTGTTGCATGGCTGATGCATGGCACCAGTAGAGAGTGACCCCTTTGTGTGCTGCTGATAGCAGTGTTGCATGGCTGATGCATGGCACCAGTAGAGAGTGGCCCCTTTGTGTGCTGTTGGTAGCAGTGTTGCATGGCTGATGCATGGCACCAGTAGAGAGTGGCCCCTTTGTGTGCTGCTGGTAGCAGTGTTGCATGGCTGATGCATGCCACCAGTAGAGAGTGGCCCCTTTGTGTGCTGCTGATAGCAGTGTTGCATGGCTGATGCATGGCACCAGTAGAGAGTGGCCCCTTTGTGTGCTGCTGATAGCAGTGTTGCATGGCTGATGCATGGCACCAGTAGAGAGTGGCCCCTTTGTGTGCTGCTGATAGCAGTGTTGCATGGCTGATGCATGGCACCAGTAGAGAGTGGCCCCATTGTGTGCTGCTGATAGCAGTGTTGCATGGCTGATGCATGGCACCAGTAGAGAGTGGCCCCATTGTGTGCTGCTGATAGCAGTGTTGCATGGCTGATGCATGCCACCAGTAGAGAGTGGCCCCTTTGTGTGCTGCTGATAGCAGTGTTGCATGGCTGATGCATGGCACCAGTAGAGAGTGGCCCCATTGTGTGCTGCTGATAGCAGTGTTGCATGGCTGATGCATGGCACCAGTAGAGAGTGGCCCCATTGTGTGCTGCTGATAGCAGTGTTGCATGGCTGATGCATGCCACCAGTAGAGAGTGGCCCCTTTGTGTGCTGCTGATAGCAGTGTTGCATGGCTGATGCATGCCACCAGTAGAGAGTGGCCCCTTTGTGTGCTGCTGATAGCAGTGTTGCATGGCTGATGCATGCCACCAGTAGAGAGTGGCCCCTTTGTGTGCTGCTGATAGCAGTGTTGCATGGCTGATGCATGGCACCAGTAGAGAGTGGCCCCTTTGTGTGCTGCTGATAGCAGTGTTGCATGGCTGATGCATGGCACCAGTAGAGAGTGGCCCCTTTGTGTGCTGCTGATAGCAGTGTTGCATGGCTGATGCATGGCACCAGTAGAGAGTGGCCCCATTGTGTGCTGCTGATAGCAGTGTTGCATGGCTGATGCATGGCACCAGTAGAGAGTGGCCCCATTGTGTGCTGCTGATAGCAGTGTTGCATGGCTGATGCATGCCACCAGTAGAGAGTGGCCCTTTTGTGTGCTGCTGATAGCAGTGTTGCATGGCTGATGCATGGCACCAGTAGAGAGTGGCCCCATTGTGTGCTGCTGATAGCAGTGTTGCATGGCTGATGCATGGCACCAGTAGAGAGTGGCCCCATTGTGTGCTGCTGATAGCAGTGTTGCATGGCTGATGCATGCCACCAGTAGAGAGTGGCCCCTTTGTGTGCTGCTGATAGCAGTGTTGCATGGCTGATGCATGGCACCAGTAGAGAGTGGCCCCTTTGTGTGCTGCTGATAGCAGTGTTGCATGGCTGATGCATGGCACCAGTAGAGAGTGGCCCCATTGTGTGCTGCTGATAGCAGTGTTGTATGGCTGATGCATGGCACCAGTAGAGAGTGGCCCCTTTGTGTGCTGCTGATAGCAGTGTTGCATGGCTGATGCATGGCACCAGTAGAGAGTGGCCCCTTTGTGTGCTGCTGATAGCAGTGTTGCATGGCTGATGCATGGCACCAGTAGAGAGTGGCCCCATTGTGTGCTGCTGATAGCAGTGTTGCATGGCTGATGCATGGCACCAGTAGAGAGTGGCCCCTTTGTGTGCTGCTGATAGCAGTGTTGCATGGCTGATGCATGGCACCAGTAGAGAGTGGCCCCTTTGTGTGCTGCTGATAGCAGTGTTGCATGGCTGATGCATGGCACCAGTAGAGAGTGGACCCTTTGTGTGCTGCTGATAGCAGTGTTGCATGGCTGATGCATGGCACCAGTAGAGAGTGGCCCCATTGTGTGCTGCTGATAGCAGTGTTGCATGGCTGATGCATGGCACCAGTAGAGAGTGGCCCCATTGTGTGCTGCTGATAGCAGTGTTGCATGGCTGATGCATGGCACCAGTAGAGAGTGGCCCCATTGTGTGCTGCTGATAGCAGTGTTGCATGGCTGATGCATGGCACCAGTAGAGAGTGGCCCCATTGTGTGCTGCTGATAGCAGTGTTGCATGGCTGATGCATGGCACCAGTAGAGAGTGGACCCTTTGTGTGCTGCTGATAGCAGTGTTGCATGGCTGATGCATGGCACCAGTAGAGAGTGGCCCCATTGTGTGCATGCACACTTAGGTATGCGAGGAGTCGCACCTTAAGAAGGTGTGACATCACCTGGCATCATCTCTGACATCACAAGGTGATGGACTGGGGTCATTCATTACTGCAGTGTGTGTCATGTTAAAGTACACAAAGCTCATTTGAAGGGTCAGCTTTCCTTGGTTTATATACAGTATAAGCCAAAAAGTAAAAAAAAAAAAAAAATTTGGGATATGTTTCTCACTCAGTCCTTCCTCTCTGCAGGTCTCAGATTCAAATGGAGAGTTTTTCTTGAAGTCCTCAGAGCTCTTCGAAAGTCCTGTGTACCTGGAAGAAGTAGCAGATGTTCTTTGCATCCTACAAGCAGGTGAAACATCAACCATTGAAAGATTACTGTGCTTTCAGAAGCTATAATTCACAGGAAGAAAAAATGATCTCATTACTCTGCCATCAAGCACTTATGACTTCTCTCTGCTTCTTTAATAAGACACGCTTTCCATGGATAATAAAAGACAACAGAGAAAGCTTATGCATGTTTAATGTAGGGTTCATTAATGTAGGGTTTGAGGTTTTCTTCGTAAATCCACGGCTGAGATTTCTTCAACGTGCATGCCGCCTACATTGTTGAAGAAAAAAGTCACCCTCCATTAACAAAATAAACTGGTACGTGCTGAATTGAGATCTTTGTGAGTTGTATCTCTGAAGGTATTTACTACAGCACTGCTGAAATTATCTATATTGTCTGATTTATTGCCATTAATTTGCAATACTGATATTTGATTTTAGAAATGATAGTGGAGCGCTCATGACTGTCAGACAGGGTGAGTGCACTAGGGAGAGTATTGTAGCAGGACATGTCTGCCTCATTAAGAGGTCTGTCCAAAATGCAAGAAATCAAAACCAAGACATATTTTGTGGGCAAGAAAAAGAAAAACCCCACACACAACACTTATTTTTATTTTTTATTTTTTTTGCAGTCGAATGATTTCTGCTTTGTAGACCTAAAAAAATTAATTAATCTGGGCTCGTGTTCATAAAGCGCCTCATAAAGAGCCGGAATGGTGATCTAGGGTCAGGCTTCTCCTGTCCATATCTCATCCTTGTACTTCATGAGCTGATCCTGAAACTGATCCGAGATCAGCACCTAGATCTGACCCTGGCCTGGCGTGCTGTGTAGATATGGGCTCAGGCGTTTTTATGCTGAATCTCACCTGTAGAGTGCTTTAGGAGGTTTTTCCCCATGTTTGATCTGTGGGCTCTGTGCTCTGCCTCCAGAGCTGCCCTCATTGCTGCCCATCATAGATGTGGCCGAAGCCCTGCTGCACGGTGCGCAGTGGAGACTGGTTCCTGTGTCTGCTGGTCGCCAATGTTCCTGACAGCTTCAACGAAGGTATGGGCTTGTGCCTTTACTGTTGCCATCTTTTTAGTCATATCATTGAATAAAAATCTGAACTTTTAGAATTTTTTGTTTTGTGAACCACTCTCGACTTAATACTGTTGGCTTTTTAACTTAACCCCCCCCCCCCCTCCCCCCTAGTGATTTTGTAATCCCTACTTGCACTGTTTCATTGCATCACTGCTGTGGTAGCTACACTTGTACAGGGAGAAATTGACCTGAGATGTATGGATTCCTCCAGTACACTGGCTTGCAAGCCCATGTCCGTTATTTACAATACAGGACATATGGCAGCTCTCCGCTATAGGAGAACTAGCATTGATTGGAGGAGAGGTACATCTCTCACTGACAACAACTGCCTGCAGGCAAGTAGCAAGTAGCACTGATGCAGCAGTAACCAAAGGAACCCTGACTGCCTTCAGTCCACCCTACACACACACACCACACACCACCCTAACCTGTCCGAAGGAAGCCAGTTGTGTCCTCCTGCTGTGGTTCTGTCTGGCTTTGAGCAACTTGTGAGCTCCTGCTCCTTGTAGTTTAATTATGTGTGTGTAATCTGCCCGGCTTTTATCCCCTTATTACAATAATCCCCTGTTGAATAATGTGATTGTAATTCCAGTCAGGGGTTTCTCGCCTCTCGTTTGTTATGGCCTAATTGGAATTGCACATGGCATCTTTTCTAATTCCACACCACTTCTCTTCTAGGAATTGTAGATTTAGCTCCTTGATAATGGATAGCGTGTTATGTCAGCTCTGGTCTAAGAGATGGCCTGGTTCTTTGAGAGGCACATTACGGAGCATGGAATAATTGGTGTTCCCTTTAGCTTGTTATCACAAGGGTCACCTACAAGTCAATAGCTTATTTGTGAAGGGAAAGACTGGAAGGAAGTATTCTAAATCATTACATGCGCATGGGGGGGAAAAAGCACATTCTCATCCGGCTTATTACAGAAAATGCATTTTATTCAAGCCACAGGAGTGAATCATTGAAAAGCTGTAATTATACTGATTGTTATCAGACATTAGGGTGCAAAGCAGTGACATGTAGATAAAACATCTTACACAGAAAACAACTTCTTTTTCTTTTATATTGTGTAGGCCACATATTTGTATAATTTGAGGTGATTGGAATCCGTATTTCAGTTGATGTTATGGATTGTTCTTTAAATCCAATTTAACCTAACACATTTCTCCCATTAACTGTAATTCATAGGCGAGCGTATGTGTGAGTAATGAATTATGTTAAGCATGGTTAGTTGAATAGATTTTTGTGTGCAGGCACTCTCTTCATTGTTTCATTGTCTGAAATGAATAACATTAGTGGACCCTGAGCAGATTTTAAATGAGAACAACCAAAACCATTGAAAGAAAAGGAGCCTCATTCAGCTAGAGCCACGTGAATGATTGAAATCATGCGTAATCCACATTTGATGTGCAGTGAGTGTGATTGCTAAGCCTTCTGTGTGTGTGTGTGTGTGTGTGTGTGTATGTGTGTGTGTGTGTGTTTGTGTGGTGTGTGTTTGTATGTGGGTGGGTGTGTACGCGTGTGTGTGTACGCGTGTGTGTGTTTGTATGTGGGTGTGTGTGTGCGCGTGTGTGTGTGTGTGTGTGTGTGTGTGTGTGCGCGTGTGTTTGTATTTGTGTCTGGTGTGGTGGGATGTGTATGTTTGTATGTTTGTGTGTTTGTATTTGTGTATGGTGTGGTGTTTTGGTGTGTGGTGTGTGTGTCTGTGTGTGTGTTTGTATTTGTGTATGGTGTGGTGTTTTGGTGTGTGGTGTGTGTGTCTGTGTGTGTGTTTGTATTTGTGTATGGTGTGATGTGTGTGTGGTATGGTATGTGTTTGGTGTGCGCGCTTGTATTTGTGTTTCTGTATGGTGTGATGTGTGTGTGTTTATCCAGTGTGCAGGGGCCTGATTAAGAACGGTGAGCGGCAGGATGAGGAGAGCATGGGTGGGAGGCGCAGGACAGAAGCGCTGCGACAGCTTTGCCAGATGAACCCGTCACAGGCGCTCAACATTCGAGCCATGGTGGTGAGTGCCCCTCCCTCACAGTACCCCTCCGAAGCCCTCATGATGCCCTTCCCTCACAGTACCCCTCCGAAGCCCTCACAATGCCCTTCCCTCACAGTACCCCTCTGAAGCCCTCACGATGCCCTTCCCTCACAGTACCCCTCTGAAGCCCTCACGATGCCCTTCCCTCACAGTACCCCTCTGAAGCCCTCACAATGCCCTTCCCTCACAGTACCCCTCTGAAGCCCTCATGATGCCCTTCCCTCACAGTACCCCTCTGAAGCCCTCACAATGCCCTTCCCTCACAGTACCCCTCTGAAGCCCTCACAATGCCCTTCCCTCACAGTACCCCTCTGAAGCCCTCATGATGCCCTTCCCTCACAGTACCCCTCTGAAGCCCTCATGATGCCCTTCCCTCACAGTACCCCTCTGAAGCCCTCATGATGCCCTTCCCTCACAGTACCCCTCTGAAGCCCTCACAATGCCCTTCCCTCACAGTACCCCTCTGAAGCCCTCACAATGCCCTTCCCTCACAGTACCCCTCTGAAGCCCTCATGATGCCCTTCCCTCACAGTACCCCTCTGAAGCCCTCACAATGCCCTTCCCTCACAGTACCCCTCTGAAGCCCTCATGATGCCCTTCCCTCACAGTACCCCTCTGAAGCCCTCACAATGCCCTTCCCTCACAGTACCCCTCTGAAGCCCTCACAATGCCCTTCCCTCACAGTACCCCTCTGAAGCCCTCACGATGCCCTTCCCTCACAGTACCCCTCTGAAGCCCTCATGATGCCCTTCCCTCACAGTACCCCTCTGAAGCCCTCACAATGCCCTTCCCTCACAGTACCCCTCTGAAGCCCTCATGATGCCCTTCCCTCACAGTACCCCTCTGAAGCCCTCACGATGCCCTTCCCTCACAGTACCCCTCTGAAGCCCTCATGATGCCCTTCCCTCACAGTACCCCTCTGAAGCCCTCACAATGCCCTTCCCTCACAGTACCCCTCCGAAGCCCTCATGATGCCCTTCCCTCACAGTACCCCTCTGAAGCCCTCACGATGCCCTTCCCTCACAGTACCCCTCTGAAGCCCTCATGATGCCCTTCCCTCACAGTACCCCTCTGAAGCCCTCACAATGCCCTTCCCTCACAGTACCCCTCTGAAGCCCTCACAATGCCCTTCCCTCACAGTACCCCTCTGAAGCCCTCATGATGCCCTTCCCTCACAGTACCCCTCTGAAGCCCTCATGGTGCCCTTCCCTCACAGTACCCCTCTGAAGCCCTCACGATGCCCTTCCCTCACAGTACCCCTCTGAAGCCCTCACGATGCCCTTCCCTCACAGTACCCCTCTGAAGCCCTCATGGTGCCCTTCCCTCACAGTACCCCTCTGAAGCCCTCATGATGCCCTTCCCTCACAGTGCCCCTCTGAAGCCCTCACGATGCCCTTCCCTCACAGTACCCCTCTGAAGCCCTCACAATGCCCTTCCCTCACAGTACCCCTCTGAAGCCCTCACGATGCCCTTCCCTCACAGTACCCCTCTGAAGCCCTCACAATGCCCTTCCCTCACAGTACCCCTCCGAAGCCCTCACAATGCCCTTCCCTCACAGTACCCCTCTGAAGCCCTCACAATGCCCTTCCCTCACAGTACCCCTCTGAAGCCCTCACGATGCCCTTCCCTCACAGTACCCCTCCGAAGCCCTCACGATGCCCTTCCCTCACAGTACCCCTCTGAAGCCCTCACAATGCCCTTCCCTCACAGTACCCCTCTGAAGCCCTCACAATGCCCTTCCCTCACAGTACCCCTCTGAAGCCCTCACGATGCCCTTCCCTCACAGTACCCCTCCGAAGCCCTCACGATGCCCTTCCCTCACAGTACCCCTCCGAAGCCCTCACAATGCCCTTCCCTCACAGTACCCCTCTGAAGCCCTCACGATGCCCTTCCCTCACAGTACCCCTCCGAAGCCCTCATGATGCCCTTCCCTCACAGTACCCCTCTGAAGCCCTCACGATGCCCTTCCCTCACAGTACCCCTCTGAAGCCCTCACGATGCCCTTCCCTCACAGTACCCCTCCGAAGCCCTCATGATGCCCTTCCCAAAGTCCTCTCAATGCCCTTCCGAAGCCACAAATCCTCACATATAAATCTGGCATCCCGCCCCTGGACGCAGAGAGCCATGGGGCCTGCAAATTTTTGTTTATATTCAGACCAGGGTCGGAGACCCGAATAGCAGCTGTGATGGGACTTCCCGAACATAAATAAAAGCATTTTAAAATACGTCCTGGATCACTTCAACTAATTGAAGGACTGGCTGGAACAAAAAGCAGCGCACACAGGGGTCTCTGCAGGGCTATGTTTATGCGCCCTGAGGCTCTAAGTCTTGTGTTGTGGTAGAGCGGTGCAGCACGCGCCTGGCTCTGGAGGTGCCTTGCTTCTGCAGGTCTGTCACAGTCAGGCACTTACCCACCTAATCTGACCGATGATGGTCTGGAAGCAGCCAGCTGGGCTCGCTAAGGCCCCCCCCCCTCTGAGTGTGTTATTGGTTTAGAGAGTCACACGGCTCACACCTATGGCCAGGCAATCCAAAAAACATGTTAGATTTGCAGCTCATAGGAATAGAGTGGACTGCCCTTTTTTAGGGACTCTTAAATTGTGATATGCAGTATGTAATGCCTGGAGCCAAGTGTGCTGGGGAGCCGGATTTGTGGAATATAGCACCCAGTACCTCATTCTTATTTGTTAAATATAAGCCACAGTTTTGCTTGAATGCCTTATGACCTCTGTCTGGATCCTGTTTTTTGTGTTCTCTGAGCTCTACATTGTGAAGGCAAATATACCCTTGGATATGCTGATGAGAGTGGCTGTGCGTTCTGTGATGGACTAATGCACGTGTCTGTCACACGCAGGTGGAGGAGTGTCACCTGCCTGGCCTGGGCGTGGCTCTGACGCTGGACTACAAGCCGGACGCCGCTGATGACGCCGTCAGCCCGCTGGTGTCGTTCGTTAGCGGGCTGCTTTTGGGCACCAACGGCAAAGTGCGCACCTGGTTCGGAATGTTCATCCGCAATGGCCAGCAGGTGGGTGGACAGGTGTGGCTTATTCTCATCGGGTCAAATGCCTTGGCTTCTATTCAGTCTTGGAGAGTATATTTACTGCCTTTTTTCCTTGTTTTATATGTGTGTATATATATAAAATTATTTTTTAAAAATCTTTATAATTTCTTTATTCTATTATTATTATTTTTTATTATTGTTGACGAAGCAGATTATTTGAGCTGTAATAAATATTGTACTCTGGAATAGTGTAGAACGCATTAAAACTTCCAGTGAAAAGTTGCTGACTGCTTGCTCGAAAGGTGTGGCCATGGTTCTTAGTTGTTCCTTAACGGTTCTTTCATTGTTGTCAGTGGTTCATTTACGGTTCTTAGTGTTCCTTTAATAGTTCTCTGGCGTTTTTTTATGGTTTCTCACAGAGAAAACGGGAGAGCAGCTCGGTGCTGTGGCAGATGCGCAGGCAGCTGCTGCTGGAGCTGGTGGCCATCCTCCCCCGGTCCCGCAGCACCCACGTGCCCAACGACAGCGAAGGCGACGCAGACAGCAGCTCCGGCTACTCGGGCCTGAGGGAGGAGCACGTGGTGAAGGCCAGCGCCCTGCTGAGGCTGTACTGCGCCCTTATGGGCATCGCTGGGCTCAGGTACGCCCCTAACCGTGGCCCTTACAGCACAGCTCCTAATCGTGGCCTTTACAGCACGGGCCCCTAACCGTGGCCCTTACAGCACGGGCCCCTAACCGTGGCCCTTACAGCACGGGCCCTAACCGTGGCCCTTACAGCACGGGCCCCTAACCGTGGCCCTTACAGCACGGGCCCCTAAACGTGGCCCTTACAGCACGGGCCCCTAACCGTGGCCCTTACAGCACGGGCCTCTAATCGTGGCCCTTACAGCACGGCCCTAAAAAGTTTTCCATAACACTGAGTAATTGTTGCAGCCCTAATTCAGTGCTGTCTCTGAATATGGAGGAGTGACATTTAATGTATTAAGTAATGTGGGATTGCCTTGCCTTGTTGCCGGGGGAAATGAATTATGCATCTGTTTAGGATTAGGTTTAAAAGGTTTTTTTTTTTTTTTTCCTGCTGCTTGTAAGGGTGAATTTTTCATGCAGGAAAGTGGCTGTGGGAGGTGGACAGAGCCATAAAGAGTGGCCATCTCTCTGCTTAGGGCACAGATAAATTACAGTGCTAAAGCTCAACAATTGATCGGGTGCCCAGTTCATTTGTCAGCCAATGGATTGGGCTAGAAGAGGGTGTTAATGTGCTGTGTGCATGTGTGTGTGTGTGTGTGTGTGTGTGTGTGTGTGTATGAATGTGTATCTTCACCAGGCCCACTGACGAGGAGGCGGAGCAGCTCCTCCAGCTGATGACCAGTCGCCCACCTGCCACCCCCCGCCGGCGTGCGCTTTGTGTCTCTGTCCTTCTGCAAGCTGTTGGCCTTCCCCATGCTCGTCAGGTAGGACCACTTCACTCCTCCACCACCAGGGGGCGCCTGTGGCAGAGACACCCACCTAGAGGCAGTGTTGTAAAGTAACAAAGTCCCCCGGCTGCACAAAGTACAAGTACTTTGTTACTGTACTTAAGTAGTTTTTTGACGACTTTGTAATTTACTCAAGTAGTTATCTTTCTGTTTACTTTCACTTTTACTTCACAAAAATTTTTATTTAAAAATTTTTTTTTTAATACTTTTACTCCGCTACAATTTTCAAGAATGGGTTCGTTACTCAGTAATAAATAACTCCGAATGGAAGAGAACAGCGCCAGTCAGTCACATGACTAGCCTATCGGTCCGTACTTCATTTAAAGTAATACTACACCCAGAAGTGATCAAAATGATAGCATCAAACAAAATATAGCACAGACCCACCATTATTTTTCTTTACATTTTTAAGCGTTTTCCTTCTGTTCATTTTAACTGGTGGGCGTCTCAGATTTAATGTGTATTTTATTAATTACTGAAGCTGGCTTCAAGTTAACCTGTACCGACTATCTGATATAAATATCTGAACCATATATAGATAGCGATCATGTGGGTGCTCAGGCACCTCGGCACCCACGGGCTAATCGTATTGCGGAGTGAAGTTATATTTTGATTAAATAAACGTGAAACAAGCAACCAATTGAAAAGCGCTGTTTCTTAAGGTATGCTACTACTGACTCTCCAGAGTGCCAGCTATCAATATGACACAGTTCGCTAGAAGTGATGTTAACTCCACTGCCTAGAGGTGGTGGAGTTGAGGTGAGCACTGATTGCTTTGAGCCCTGCTATCAGGGTATACTCAGTCCCCCCGGCTGCATCACATTGTGTGGAAGTCCTGCTCTCAGAGCGTACTCAGTCCCCCGGCTGCATCACATTGTGTGGAAGTCCTGCTCTCAGAGCGTACTCAGTCCCCCGGCTGCATCACATTGTGTGGAAGTCCTGCTCTCAGAGCGTACTCAGTCCCCCGGCTGCATCACATTGTGTGGAAGTCCTGCTCTCAGGGCGTGCTCAGTCCCCCCGACTGCATCACATTGTGTGGAATCAGTCCCCCGGCTGCATCACATTGTGTGGAAGTCCTGCTCTCAGGGCGTGCTCAGTCCCCCCGGCTGCATCACATTGTGTGGAATCAGTCCCCCGGCTGCATCACATTGTGTGGAAGTCCTGCTCTCAGGGCGTGCTCAGTCCCCCCGGCTGCATCACATTGTGTGGAATCAGTCCCCCGGCTGCATCACATTGTGTGGAAGTCCTGCTCTCAGGGCGTGCTCAGTCCCCCCGGCTGCATCACATTGTGTGGAAGTGCTTGGGTTGTTGCCGGGGTGACGTAGAGCGAGGTTGCGGGGACATCAATCGTCGGGTCAGGAAGGGACGGCCATCGCGTCACATATAAATATGTCCTGCAGTGTAAACATGGCCGTTAGTTAAAGCGAGTGTGACGTGCTCACTGACTGATGGGGCGATGCTCACTGTTGCTCTTAAATCAGCTCTGACTGTCACCTCTGACACCGTAATCAATGTCCACGATAAGGACCTTAAAAGGAAATATGTTATTTATATAAATAAAATGCAAGAATAATAATATTAATACTATTAGTAATATATATATTTTTTATTTTAATTCCTATTACTATGCATTACAACATTACAATCACTTGGGAGAGGCTTTTTTCCAAAGAGATGTACAATAGGTACAATACAATAACAGTAACTTTCTTAATGCAGTTGTGTTTATTGTTGTTATAATAATTCTAAATAATGAAATGGAATGTTTTTCGGTGCCTAGTAACATGGTGACATATGAGTGACAGTTGCTCCTCC
>CM056389.1:29515833-29585977 GCA_029718625.1 Synaphobranchus kaupii | reverse complement strand
ATAGTGGCCCGGGGAGAACAGCATGGCACCGGGGGAATCCTGCAGGGCTTTGGAGTAGAAGGTCTGCATGAGCTGCCGTTGGAGGAGGGAGTTGAGCGCCACTTTGCCCGCGAGCGGGAAGGCGCTGCCTGTTCCCGCCATGCCCGGGCTGAAGAAGTCCTGCCCGATGCCCGTGGGAGAGAACTGGTGCGTGCCGTTGGCGCTGGAGGTAGGCTCGGAGGCGGCGCCAGCGCCTGGCCCCGCCCGCAGGAGGAGCTGGGAGGAGGGCGGGGGAGGGGAGCCCTGCAGATTGGCGGCGTTAGCGGTGGCGGGAAGGCGTTGCTGGCTGTCCGATGACGCCTCTTTCCCCTTCCGTACAGTCGACCCTACAAGAGGGAAAATGCAATGCATTATGGGGATACCAACAAATAGAAAGAAAAAAAAAATTTACTTTTAAAAAATAAAAAATATATAAATACATAAACAGCAACCTGGGTAGGAACAAGAATAATCGACAAACCCAGACTGGAATTATTTCACTTTTTCAATTTCCATGGCAACCTTTTTTGAGACCTTTCTACTTCTTCTTCCTTTGTAAGAAGCAACTACAAAAGACCCTGAAATCCACTAGTGCTTTTCCTGCCATCTAACCAGCCCACAGTTCAGCAGCTCATAGACCCTTTGAACATACATCAGTGGAAGGCTCTGGAAAAGACGAGTTTGGCATACAGCAGTCAATGGCTGATCTGTCGATCTCTATGGCTCAGTCAGCATTGGGAGTTACATGCACAGTGCTGTTGGAGATAGGGATAGGCGTAGTGCAGTTAGAGATAGGGATAGGTGCAGTGCAGTTAGAGATAGGGATAGGCGCAGTGCAGTTAGAGATAGGGATAGGCGCAGTGCAGTTAGAGATAGGGATAGGCGCAGTGCAGTTAGAGATAGGGATAGGCGCAGTGCAGTTAGAGATAGGGATAGGCGCAGTGCAGTTAGAGATAGGCGCAGTGCAGTTAGAGACCGGTCTGGCAGAGAGCAGAGTGCCTGCCTGGCAGAGAGCAGAGTACCGGTCTGGCAGAGAGCAGAGTACCGGTCTGGCAGAGAGCAGAGTACCGGTCTGGCAGAGAGCAGAGTGCCTGCCTGGCAGAGAGCAGAGTACCGGTCTGGCAGAGAGCAGAGTACCGGTCTGTCAGAGAGCAGAGTGCCTGCCTGGCAGAGAGCAGAGTGCCTGCCTGGCAGAGAGCAGAGTACCGGTCTGGCAGAGCGCAGAGTACCGGTCTGGCAGAGAGCAGAGTACCGGTCTGGCAGAGAGCAGAGTGCCTGCCTGGCAGAGAGCAGAGTACCGGTCTGGCAGAGAGCAGAGTACCGGTCTGGCAGAGAGCAGAGTACCGGTCTGGCAGAGCGCAGAGTGCCTGTCTGTCAGAGAGCAGAGTGCCTGTCTGTCAGAGAGCAGAGTGCCGGTCTGGCAGAGAGCAGAGTACCGGTCTGGCAGAGAGCAGAGTACCGGTCTGGCAGAGAGCAGAGTGCCTGTCTGTCAGAGCGCCTCTCTTTGCAGAGGGAAGAACTGCTGCTCACCAGCAGAATTTTTCCCATCTTTTCAGATTTTAATTAATTAATTTTCTGACAGCTGTTTTTCTAGATTTTTCTTGATATCTCTACCTCTTAGATGTACTCACCGGTATCTAGGTACAGATTTTGTGTTAACAGCCACCTGCTTTCTTGAATTGTGTTTTTAACAAAAACTGGATGAAACGTGCAGCAAAACATGACAATGGGAGTCAAAAGTAAAATGTCCATTTGGAAAATGTCTATTGTCCATTAAGTGACAAACCTGTGGGGAATATAAACTAGCAACATGATTATCAATGATGTGTTTTAATTACTCCAGCGTCTAAAATATGAAAACAAAAATGGTTTAGCCCTGCTTTATTGACTCATGCAAGTGCAGTGAAAAATTTACAAGTACGAAATTGAAATCTTCAAAATGAATTAGCCCAGCAGACATTAGCCTATTTTTTGGGCTTTAAGCAAATCCCTCCATTTACCGTCACTTGGCTCTTCTGCTTGGCCTCTCCCTGAGGGCAGTACCCAGATGAGGAGGGATTACCGTCCTGTTTATGAGTCTTCACTCACTTTCAGGATCTAATGCCTGGCTGTTATGAGCTCCATGTGCTCTGTGTGCCAAATGACACTCTGGCTTTCAGGCTACCCCAAATTTTCAGGAGCTCACGGGTGACAAGGAGGGCGTGTCCATTTCACAAACTGGCCAAAGTTAAAACCCCCGACCGTGTAACAACTCAGAGAGCGAAATGAGAAGAAACCTCAGGCGCACTGAAAATCCAGATGTTAACGAGTCTATTCGTGGGCAACGATGGCGGTTTTTTTCATCTACATGCAATGCGCAAAAGTGCAGCGTGGGCCAAATGCCCATTTCCTGAGGGGAATGAATGTCACTGCGACGATAAGGCCAGCGCTGCAGCACAATTAGCATCACAGTAACTGGTTAAAAAGTTCCACTTTTGCATACTTGGGATAATTAATTCCGTAAAGTAGGACAAGACCGAGAAATGGCGTAAACAGCAAGCGCCTTCAAGTTGACTTAGTGCGTGATAAGGTTAGACAAATGGGGTATCATTAAAAATACAAATTACTTGTTTAATTTTCGGTACATCCTGCAGCAAATTTCCATGACATTTTCAAACCTGAGTAGCCCAGACTGTGGAAAGGGCAGCTGGGGGGGAAAAAAGCGTCGTTTTTTCACACCATGTCGCCTCCCTGCGTAAGCCTCGCCCAAGGTGCCCCGTCCATCGCTAGTCACGCCATGGCAACGGTTCGGCCGCAGCTCTGACTGCCATCGCATCGCCAAGGGAAAGGAACAGGCTGACCTTAAAGACGCAGACAGCCTAACCGGCAAGACTTTGCCGCTGCCGTTTTTGAGTTCAGCTTGGGTACTTTTGGGGGCGGTTTCTTTGTCTTCTCTACCTTTTCAAAAGGGAGAAAAAAAAAAACCGCTAACAAAAGAATAAACCAAACAGCCTCTCATCTAAGAAAGGCTTGTCAAAAGAGGCTGCCGTGCGAAATGTCACACCCCTGCAAAAATGCGGGCGTTTATATAAACACGGAAATGATAGGAACTTTGAACGCTCGTGATTCTGACGCAGGGGCCGATGAATCTGAACGAATCTAAAGCGTCTCGAGTGCCATTTCAGGAGGAAATGACAGAGTGAGCCGCACTGCAACAGAGCCGAGCTTAAAAGCAGCACTTCAGTCTTAATGATCAAAGCAAAAACTCTCGCAATAAAACTATTAAAGCCATTTCCATTATGGACTGCTGCCGAGATGTTTTGTGTCAAACACGGAAAAAAGCAAACAGGAGGCAGCAGTCAAGGTCTTTTACAAGGATCCTCCAGCCCCTCCAAAAGTAATTTTTTCTTTTCAAAGTGATAACTGCCCTTTCCTGTTTATACACTTTTCTTCTGGACAAGGAGATAGCTGGCTCTTATTCCTGTTTAACAACAGGACTTCCTGTGCATAAAGATGCATTAAGCAGCCAGCAGACAGACTGAGAGTACTGTGGGTGATAGATGTACACTATTCCTGACCCTCTACCCTCCAGTTTGTACTGATGTAGCCCTATGCTTTGATCCTCACACTGATGACTTATATTCGCTTGTATTCCAGCAGTGTTGATGGGAACTGGCCTGGTTCCCACTGTAAACCCTCACAAGAACACAAGTGGGGAGGGTCTTCGGGTCACGTCCTCGATTAAATAAAAATAAGTGAGTTTGTGTGTGTCTGCATGTGTGTGTGTGTGTGTGTGTGTGTGTGTGTGTGTGTGTGTGTGTGTGTGTGTGTGTGTGTGTGTGTGTGTGTGTGTGTGTGTGTGTGCGTGCGCATGTGCGTGTGTGTGTGTGGTGTGTGTGTGTGTGTGTGTGTGTGTGTGGTGTGTGTGCGTGTGCGTGTGTGCGTATGTATGCGTGTGAGACGGTGCAGGCCCTTGCTTCATTGCACGATAGCAGCATTACAGCTATGTAGCTCCAGGGCCTTAGAGACTGTGGTGTGGTGTATAACTACAGGAGCAGATGATAACCTACCCAAAGCAGCAAGAGTAGAGAGAGAGAGCCTCACTAGACTGCACTCCCCATATCTGTGAATCCCTGTGAAACTCCACCCCCTCCCTCCACCTCTTGCTCCAC
The DNA here is from genome assembly GCA_029718625.1 of Synaphobranchus kaupii. Taxonomy (NCBI): domain Eukaryota; kingdom Metazoa; phylum Chordata; class Actinopteri; order Anguilliformes; family Synaphobranchidae; genus Synaphobranchus; species Synaphobranchus kaupii. Next base: position 29,581,808 of record CM056389.1, on the reverse strand, counting down.
CTCCACCCAGGCACACCACTCACCGCTCAGCTCGGTGTTGTTGATGCGCAGGGAGACGCTGTCCGGCTGCAGGGTGCGGTTCTTCTCCAGCAGCAGTACCTCCAGGGGCTTCGACGAATCCTGGAGGGCGCAGGGAGAGGGGGGGAGTGAGAGAGAAAACCCTTCAGCACTGCGGTCAGTTCCATTTAAATTCAGTCGCTATGGCAATAACGTTAACATTCTGTGGGGATATTTCAACAAACTAACTCAATTTCAATTAATTTCCTAAAATGACTCAAACCTTGGCAGGAATGCGCTTCTGTATCTGGCTTCCACTCACTCGCCAAATGAATGAGGGATAAATTATATGGAACTGGTACATTCTGCCTCTGTCAGCTGATCTGGGATCAGTGAACCAAACCTCTAAAACTAACACCAATCATTACATTTATAGTTTATAAGAATGCACCGACACCTAAAACGCATCTGGCATCAAGATCTGTTAAACCTGAAACAGCTGGCAAGTGCCACTGAGAAACTAAAGCCCAACTAATGACAATTATTCTATCCATCCCAACTAATCCATGCTCCTCCCCCACACACGTCAATATCATCCTGTTCTGGTATGCATACAAGTCACAGCCTAACCAGAGAATCAATCTACAATTACATCAAATGAACAAAAACGTTTACTTTTTAAAAAAAAAATTTTTTTTTTAAACATGTTGTTATCTGCTGTGACCCGAGACAGTTCCAGCGTGTTCAATCACATCTAACATCAGCACATGCGCTGCATCAGCAGTCTGTGTGTGACCTTACCTGTGCCGTAGAGCCGTCAGATGGGCCAAAGTCCATGGACTTAAGGACACTGTGAACAAGAGATATTGATTAGACTAAATACGCTCGCACTCACTCACTCACTCACTCACTCACTCACTCACTCACTCACTCACTCACTCACTCACTCACTCACTCACTCACTCACTCACTCACTCACTCACTCACTCACTCACTCACTCACACACACACACACACACACACACACACACACACACACACAGGCTTCAAAGTCAGAAAGATGTCACCTCAATCCTAGCCCCTCAAATGCATGAAAAAAGATGTGTTGTTTACCCCCATAAGACAATGAGCTTGAATCAATTTACTTTAATTAGCAAGTCCTGCTCAATGCATCGCTATTCAAATAGGATTCTAGCGAGAACCCTATAAAGAGTTGAGAGGAAAAGAGAAGGGTTTGGGTGAAAAGCAGTTCTAAAAGCAGCTGAAAAGCAGTGCCCATTACAGAGGAATGTCTTCCTTCAGGACAGCAATACAAACCCAGCAACAATCCTACGGCTGATTAGCCGAGTGCTTCAGCCACACAAATTCAGAAAAAAAAAGAAAAACAAACTCTCTGGTCACATCGTTATTACCGTTATAGATTTCAAACAAAGTATTGCGCCTGAATCCACTTATGCAATTAATGTCCAGACGTGCCTCACTTTAGAGATCAGCTAACGCAAGCAGCAAATAGATCAGCTGTGAATGAGCAAAAAGCATGATTCGCCTCTACGTTATCTTAACTTTGTTAGCCTTTTCATTACGCCCCTGCACAGAGATAAGTAACACAATAACACCAGATAATTAAGTCCACTGTTTAAAGTGACAACAGTCACTTTCTGAGCTGCGCTACACAACGGATATACAGAAGACCCTAGAGGACAAGCTTCAAGATGAGACTGGCAAATCTGACCCCAGCACTGTTCAGAAAACACTGTCTGGGTCCGCATACACAACCTTATACAGCTTAGATGCTTAACATAAACAAATTCATGAAAACTTACTTCAGTAATAAAATACTTTCAACAAATCCCTGTATGACAGTATGTAAGAGATATCACACTAATATTTAGAGAGTTCCTGTCTGCAACCCAAAGCGGTCAAAAACGGTCATTGATTATCGCACAAATCCTGAGTTCAGACTTACAAAAGCTAGAACTGATAAGACTGACCAGCTGATTGGTTGCTGCCAAAGAGAACCATGCACGTACCCGGCCACAGCCTCTACAGCGTACCCATCGTAAAGAGCCTGGCTTGTCCTGATTGAGGTTTGAAAGGAGTCACAGGAGAGGTCGTGACATGTCCCTTCTGAAAAGCTGCTTTGGACGTCCGCACTGGGAGGACAAAAAGGGCAGCGGGGAAAACTGCGGCTGGACCAATGGGAACGCGGGCCAGGCCGAACGCCCCGCCCACTCGTAAAGGTCAATGGCACTGAAAGGGGAGCTGGCGTGATGTCAGGGCGTGAAACTTGCAGGGAGAGCGAGTTCATCTGAGACTCTCGAATCAAGGCCATTCCTCGGTCATGTGACACGGGACCGATTACCTCCCCAGAGAGCTCAGCGCCAAGGAATAAATGAGGAACGGGGAAAAAATTTTTTTTAAATGCAATCGGGAATTTTCATGGGAAGAAAATAGGTGGCTCCATGAGAAAGTAAGGATGAGGGAGGGTTTACAAGTCCCCATTGTAACGTCCACTGACGGTTACATTTAAGGCATTTAGCAGATGCTCTGATCAGAAGTGCATACATACAGTGCTGATGCTAAGCCGTCAGGGTCACAAGCAATAGTAGTAGTCAATACATAGTCTTACCACATAAAGTTACACACCATAGTTGTTGAAAGAGGGAAATTGAAAATGTAGTATTATTAGGAAACAAATGTGTTAGGGAATATAGTTTTAGATTTTGCAGAGGCATGGTTAGTAAATCCATGTTAAATGTTGAGAATTAGGCGAGATGTGTGATTGGTACAGTACAGAACATCCGTCAGAATAAAGAAATAACCCAGGGTTTATTTCAGACCTGTGTGTTTTCCCCCCCAGGAACAATAAGGTTCAATCACCCGCACGCACGCACAGAGACACACACACACACACATAAATCCACAAACACACACAGACAACCACACGAACACGCACATTTGAGGACAATAAATGCGCTCTGTGGTACGGACGGGTCTTCTCAACCGAAGGTGGCTGCGGAGCTACATTGTTTAAGATGGCCGCCGTATTACGGCGGTTGAAGGCGCCTGACAGCAGGCCGTCGCTGCAGAGCCGGACCTGTCAGCCCTGAGACTTACTTCAATTCCTTCTTGACCTCTTCATAGTCCGCCCGCTCCTGCAGCTTCTCCTCCAATTGCTGCAGAGAGAAAAAGGGAGGGAAGGGAGGGAGGGAGGGGGAGGGAAGGGAGAGAGGACGAGCGTGTCACTCTCGTGCTACAGAGGCATTTCGCAGAGGAGCAGAGTTCAGAGCACGGAGGAGAGAGCGCGCACACATCCAGAGGTAGCGTGGCGGCAGGGAGCGAGAGACGAAGCGAGGTGGGTTTGTGACCTCTGCCGCACGGGCAAGGGCTGGCGGCTCCAGCGCTGGAGGTGCCCGAAATCCTGCAGGATCAACAGCCGCCTTTCAATTAGCCAACCGATCTGCACCTGGAATACCGGATGAGTCGCATTCCCATCCGAACAACGACTCTAATTAAACACGGGGGTGGCGGAGATAGAAAGGAAGACCCGGCAGGATCGGAAAACCATCCAGCACTGGAGAACGCTGGAGGACGCTGGACATCAGTATTGCACTAGTTACACAGTTATCCCTGTCTCTGGTTATGCATCTCTGGTCAGTCAACCACAGACCGAGCCATGACTAATGTAACCAAAACAAAAAGCGAAAAGCGTGAGACTAGTTGAGACCAGCGTGAAACTAGTTAAGACCACCACTAACACTGAGGTGAATAACCTCATAGTTGTTAAAATGCTTTAGTATAAATTCTACAAAGCACAAAGGGTTTGGACAGTTGTAGGTTTGCTTATGTAACCTTTTTGTCCTTCGTTAAAGTCATTGTTAATTGAGAATATTTCTTTGGGTACAAATGCAGAGAAACACTGTATATCCTGTACATTGCAGCAGCCGAGGAACAAGCTCCTGGGAGAGGCGAGTGAAAGTGGTGTCAAAGTGAAGAAAAAGGGCCATACTTGATCCAAGGACACGCACCTATCAAACGAACTGCCTAGCGAGCTACCGCCAACTTCTGCTCAAGCTGGGTAAATAATGCCACCATTTTCAATAACTGCTCCCTGTTAAGTAACAATGTTGTGCTGTGACCCATCCGACGGATGTAGCCACGTTAGAGAAGGAGAGATGCGATGGGGATTTTGCGCTTTAGCCGTTAGCCGTGTGACACCCCCCCTCGCTCCGCAGGGCCTGACCTTGAGGGTGGAGTTCCTGGCGCTGAGCTGCTGCTCCAGCTGGCTGATCTGGCTGGCCGAGTTCTCCCGCAGTTTGCTGAGGCTCGCCTGCAGCCTCTGCACATCCTCCACCAGCTGCACGATCTCCCGCTCCTTAGCGCTCAGCTCCACCTCCAGGCTGGAGCGCGACAGCACCTCTAGGGCCTGCTCCTGCAGCGTAAGGCAAACACGCACACACACACACACACACACACACACACACACACACACACACACACACACACACACACACACACACACACACACACACACACACAAGCGCACGCACACAGACACACACAAGCACACGCACACAAGCATACAAACATACACACAAGCATATACGCAAGCACACATACACACACACACACAAGCGCACGCACACATATACACACAAGCATATACGCAAGCACACACACACACACACACACACACACGAGAAACAGTGAGAGAAAAGGGACATTACACATTATATTTTAGGCCATTTTGAGTACAGTGAACCAAGACCCATTCCTCAGCTCAACACACAGCAGCACCTAAGCGAATAAAGACTTTAACATTTTTTAAATTTTAAATATAATTTAATTTGTGCAAGATGGTCTACCAGTGGTGGCTGTGGGATGAGGACTGACCAAAGCTTGTAAGTCCCGCCCACAGGGGGAGGGGCTGAAGTAAGTTGCCATGCCTACCATGTCGGGGGCTTTCTGGATCTGTGTGGCCAGATGCAGGGACTTGTTGGCGGACGACAGCTGCCCCCGTAGGCTCTCTGCCTCCCTCTCGGCTGCCTCTGCCCTCTGTGCAGGGGAACAGCATTCGAATATAACCAGGAGAACAGGCCATTCAGCCCATCGAGGGCCTGCAGTTACATACAGTGGGCAGCAGGGGTCCCCCAAACCTGACCCTGGAGGACTGCAAGGGTCTGTTGGGTTTTTCTTTTCACCTTAAAATCAACAACTAAAGCAGACTCAAAAGAACAAGCAGGGGAGGAGAGTTAACTGTGTAATCAACCACTTTAATCGATCAATTAAGTGCTGGCCTCCAGGGCCAAGCCTGAGAGTGCCTGCATATGAAAAATACACATCCTAAAATCAGCGCGGAATTAACCTATTTAATTAAGAACCACAGACATCCCAAAAGAACAGCGCCAGACTAAGTAACAGTATTATGCCTTTTAATCTTCGAAGAGACTGCTTTCTAGAATCACTATGTAGACTTGTTGTTATTTTCAAACATGTCCACAGCCTACTTCACGGACTGTTTTTAACCAATTTGAAAGCAATGCATATTCCTGGAAAAAAGGGCAATAATTTTCATTAGGGTACTACTGCCCAATTATGTTCAGCTTAATTCAAGCAAATCAATCCCTGATTATGGATCAGGAAAGAGTGATATTAATTCAAACCCCCATAGTACATTGTAAATGAAAGACATTTAAATCACTCAATAACATTTTAAAGGCTGGTATATATTCAACCTTTAGTTTTTATCAGGAGCTAAAAAACCATGTATTTATAACCACTGATTTTTTTAATGGAATTATGGAAATGCAACATTTTCAGATGCTAAGTAGTTATTTAAGCATGGTTGATGAATGAGCTATTTTAGATAATGGCAAAATAGTACTTAATAGGAGTTACATTATTACTTTAATAACAGGGTTTCATTTAATTACACCAAAGTACTTTTCAAAACTTTATAATGAGATGGGGGGGGGGGGGGGGGGGAGTCCTGTAAGAACAGGATGAGGGGACTGGAGAAGGGGGCGGGGGCGACTTTAACCTTTTTCACTTTTTCACGGTTACTGTCTATCTGCTACTGAGGCTTCCTGCAAAAGCTGCAGCCGCTATGCCAGCGATACGCTCTGTGTCAGGCCTGCAATGATCCAACTCAGAAAGCGCAGCGACTGCACTAGCAAAGCGTGTCAGAGCAAACTGCTGGTTCTCCTGCCAGGCCACAAGGGATTGAGGGGTGGGGGGGTGGAGAGTCATTTGACGGTGGAACAGAAGGCAGCCATGGGCAAAGTTAATTCACTGGCCTCTCTCCACTCTCCCTTGCTGTCAGATACGAAAAGGCAGTTTTAGTGGAGCTGATGGAGGGAGCCGTAATCATGTGAACAAACTGAGTGGAGAGAATCGCACGAGGCGGACAGAGTTCCAGAGATGCAAAGTAATGTGATCGGAGAGAGCCGAGAAAGTGTGTGCGTGCGTGCGCATGCGTGGGGTGTGCGTGCCTGTGTGTGCATGAGTGTGCCTGTCTGTATGTGTGTGTGTTTGTGTGTGTGTCTATGTGCGTGCATGTGTCTGTCTGTGAGTGTGTGGGCGTGTGCGTGTGTGTGTGTGGGGTGTGCGTGTGCCTGTCTGTATGTGCGTGTCTGTCTCTGTGTGTTTGTGTGTGTGTCTATGTGCGTGCATGCATGCGTCTGTCGGTGCGTGTGCGTGTGTGTGTGTGTGTGTGTGTGTATGGAGGGCCTGACAGCCGATATAACATGAGGCGTTCCGGAGTATTCCGAACGACAGCACACTGGCCCCGTGTCGTGGGGGTGTACGGGGGGACGGCGGCACGGCGATGCTGTACGAGCCTCACTGCGGCTTCTGTCTGGCGGCTCAGGCTCTGCAGATACGACATGAGCCTCACCTGCTGCGACAGGCGTGTCGCTCTCTGCTCCGAGCGGGTTTGCCGAGACAACGGCGGTCCGCCAAGCTCTGCTGTTAATATTTAAATAAGGGCCGCCATGCAATTAGCTTCTCCCTTACAGTGATAAATGATGTGTTTTGATTGGCCGGTGAAGCACGAATCAAACCTTCAGGCCTGTGAAACTAGGATCCTCTCTGGGTGGCCAACCCAAGAAGAGTCTGAGACAGGGAAACATCACCCACATACTGTATAAAGCAGATATTGCAAGACCAGAACATCGGAAAAATAAAAAAAATAAAAACGACCGCACAGACTAAATTCACATTAGTGTACATTATCCCCGCAGGGATATAAAGTTTGCTTAGAAGCTGATGTGACCTTGTACTTGAGTGTTCAGCTGCAGGGTTCCAAAAGAAAGGCCAAATGAAAAACCATGAATGCAGTGTCTATGCATGCATTTGAACTGTCCACACCAGGCTTCAGGGGGTTTTTCTCATAAACGCTACAGCAATAGTGTTTTCACTGAACTTTTCCAGAGTGAAAAATGTATACATTACAGTGCAGAGGACTGAAAGTAAGAGCATTGCCTTAAAGGTCAGGTACAGAAAAGGCCACAAGGCCTTAGGCCGAGTCCACAGCAGGAGCCACCTCTCTCAGATGCACTGGCACAAAGGCAGGAAGCCAAAGAGCACATAATACCATTTAATCTACCAATTCTGCTTCTGTAAAGCCATTATGAATAAAATGTTCAATGTTTGGTAAGGAACGATGCCATTATTCCTAATCCTGACTATAAACGTTTGCACGCTGGGGGGGGGGGGGGGAACGAAACAAATCATTAGTCAGCTTTCCCACCGAGCGTGAAAGTCACTGAGGCACATTAACTGGATGACATAGTGCTTCAAAGGTAAAAACATGATGTCATTTTCTTTTGTGTATCTAAGACGCATGAAGGCAAGGGATTTTAATGTGCTGTTGCAGGTTTGGCCATCTATGAAAAGTGAGTGAAATTGCAGGGGAGAAGGGGAAAAAATAAATAAATAAAACGGCCGTTGCCGTTGACAACCACCATCTTGATTGGGGACAAGCCCCTACATCAGCCACACCATTCCAAATTCTCTCCATCCTTTCTGATGGATGGAGTGATATTGGGCGGGCCGCAGCTCCATCACTGCATTGATCAATTAAAGAGGCTGATTACACAGTTAACCCACAGTGGGCTCTCGGTCGGGGTCTGAACCGGTCGCTGATTTTAAAGCGAAAGCTAAAGCCAGGCAGCTGACGGCTCTCCTCGGGCGAGAGCGAGCTCCACCGCACTGGACTGACATCAGCAGCCTGGGGACTCACCTGATTGGCCTTCTCCAGATCTGTCATCACCATCTCAATCTCATCAGCCCTGGGGGGAGGGGACAGGAGAAAAAGGTGCACATTTAATATTGGAGCCCGCTGGGAGGTCAGTCAAAAAAATGGCCATCCATCAACTGAGAGATTTCATAAACTATACATTCTATAAACTGTTGCTTGATTTGCGGGAGAACAGACTACGGGCAGCATGTAAAACAGTACAGTGGTCTGAGTAGAGTGCCCCCTAATGGTGGGACTGCCACTGTGCGCTTGTAGTACACAATAAATGCAAAATTCTTTTCTCTTTTTTTTTTATTTTTTAAATGTTCTAAACAGCTAAGAAGAACAATTTTAAACAAGCAGCAGGTAAAAATCTTGAGAAATGTGCCAATGAATGAAACCCAGTGAGAGTAAACTGGACCCTCTCAACAAGAGGAAGAACTGGCAGGAAGCTTCCACACCACACACCGTATTTCAAATTAAGCAAACATACTACCACATCGTAAACATATATAACACTTCCTGGAGAGAGAACAGTATTCACTAGACTAAGGAATTATGCCCAAACATGTGAATCTTTGGAGATATTGCCTTCTCCTGCATGTTCAAAACCGATGATGTGAATCCTTCAAGAGATGCTTTTGAGGTAACATATAAACGGGATACACTGCTTTTTCATATGGCACATAACGGGCAGTTATATAATGCAGAGGGGGGCGGGGCCGGGTCCTGAAAGTGCAGGGATTGGTTAAGATGACACTAGACATCGCACTATTCGCTGATGGAAGGAATAAACTGAGCGTGCAGGAAATCATCCCCCAGAAAATTCCAGCGCGCTCACAAAAGAGATTATTTGCGTAATTAATTTGAAGAAGGTCTTTATGTCTAGAGGGAGTCAGGGAGACAAGTTGGGCCATTTAAAGTGATCAGCGAAAATACAGTAGTTATCCACAGATGAATAAAAGCCGGGAGAGCTGATTATCCATCATTCACAGGCAGTGGAAGACACTCAAAATGAAAATAAATACAGGCTGTGACTAGGCCAGAGAGATACCAGTAAATTTATTTGAGTTTTCAGTCACGTCAAAGCAGAATGTCAGGTTTGAAAAAGTTTCAGTTAGTAGACATTCACGGTAGCCAGTGTAACCAATCCATTTTTGAACACAGAACACGGTGTGCTAATAGCTACATGTGTCAGTTTTGTTTGTAAGGAGCTGATGTGGAAATGACAGGGTGTGCGTGTGTGTGTGCAGGACAGTGCTAGGGTCCTAATGCCAGCTGCCCCACAGAGCCCAGAACCAGCACAGGCTCTACTGACATGGCCTGCACAGAGCAGGGACAGCCTAACATCCGTGTGTGAGGCTATGTGCGTGCGTGCGTGTGTTGATGTGCGTGCCTGCGTGCGCATGAGTGCGTGTGTGTGTGCACGTATGCGTGAGTGTATGTGCGTGTGTATGTGCATGTATGTGTGTTTCCGTGTCCGCTTGTGTATTCTTTGTGTACGTGTGTGTATGTGTGTTTTCGTGTGTGTGCGTCTTTGTGTATTCCTTGCATTTATGTGCGTGTGTATATGCATGTATGTGTGTTTTTGTGTGTTTGTGTATGCATGTTTGTGTTTAGAGTGCTGGGCTCCCTCCTGCAGGCACAGCCCATGCCATTATCCCATCTCAGTTACACCCTAATCCTGAGGACTGCCAGCGATGGAGCCCTGGTGTGGGTTCGTGCTTCAGCCCAGTAGACAGGCCACCGTTGAAACAGAGGGATTACACTAATATAGTCTTTAGGCCCCCTTAATACACACTAATCTGATATAATATTTTCAATTCTCTTCGCGCCAAGCTGGATCCTACAAATGGCCCAGCAGAGGCCTGTATTCACAGCTCACCTGCTTAAGGGGTGGGGGGGGGTACTGGGGTGGACCCCACAACCTGAGCCAAGGCCCTCAAATATATATGGGTGGGTTCCAGTACAAAGCAGACCTGGGCCAAATACTATATGTGATATGCAGTGCTTGACCCCTCTGGACACCAGTACATATTTCATTCAGAGTACCGATAATTTGAAAAGAAACCTCTATTTTTACCAATATTCAGAACAAAACTGCTCTTTCATATGATTGTGCACTTTAGCCAGTCACATCATTTCATTGAAAATTCTCAGGCATCTGCAGGAGTGTTTTAAAGCTTCATTGCCACCCGGAGAGTTAAAGTACATCAGATACGCATTAGAACAGAGAACCAGGGGTCAGGTAGGAACCCAAATGAGTCCGGTCTCCGGTCAGAAGACATGGAGGCCACACCCTTTTCCCCCCCCCCAAAAAAGGAAGTAATGTCACGGGCTACCCCTTTTGTTGAGTGTCTGTGCTCCTGCAGGGCTCAGTGCTGGCAGTTGGCAGCCCCAGATCCAGTGCTCGAGCCGGGCTTTGAATTATTCAGGAGCTCCGCGGCCCGCGCTGGCCGGCCTCGTATCACTTTTGGCGAAGCCGCTTCTTAGTCTTCATAATAGCATGAATGTTTTAATGAGGGGAAAGATGACACGTCTCAACCGCCAAAGAGCCTCAGATCAAAGGCACCGCCTCTCAGACTCTCACTTCTAACATCATTTTATTCTTTTATGTCAGGTGAACGGTTCAAATAACACTAAGTAGACAATTGGAGCCTGCGGATAATGCACGCTGTTAAGCTGACAAAATGAATTGAACACCTAGGCAAAGAATGCAATTTATTTCTCAATTTCTATATGTGAAATCACAATTCAAAGTGCCTAACAGTTGCCTTTTACACTTCCATCAGAAATGAACAGTTGAGACTTAAACTAACAGTCATTATAGCCATTATAGAAACTAAAGCCGCAAAAAGCTCAAGCCTGATTCCAGTGCCTTGAAATTGCGATCTGACTTTCTCACACATTTAAGTGAGGTGTTCTCCTGTAGATTAGAACTTCCTCTTCTCCGAATCATCCCAGAATTCCACAGAACAGACAGAGGCTCATAGCTGTGTCTGTGTGTGTGTGTGTGTGTGTTTGTGTGTGTGCACGCGTGCGCCTGTGTCTCTATGGGCGTGTAGGCGTGTGCTTGTGTATGCGTGTACGCGCGTTTGTGTCTGGGTGAGCGCGAGTGTGTGCGTTTGTGCGCGAGCGTGTGTGCATGCGTGTACGAGCGTGTGTCTGTGAGAGCGCAAGTGTGTGTGCGCATGTGTGTGTGCGTGTGCGCGCGCGTGCGTGCGTGGGCTCCATTTGCACATTTGGCAGAGCTCCGGCAGCACTCATGCTGAGAACAGCCAAATGGGCGTTAATTAATTTGCTGGCAACGTCTAATTATAGGTGATTTTGTTTAATGTGTTTAATGATGTTAATTGGGTTTTATTTTTTATTTTAAGCACGAGGCACTTTCAAATGACTGTTTTAGTGCACAGACTCTTCTCAGACAGTTATTGTTTATGTTATTTATGATATCAATAATGCAGCAAGCCGGAGCAGTTCAACCCTGCATCAAATGTGGCTCAGAGACATATAAAGATAATTGAGGTATCAGTGTAAACAAACAGTAAATATTCAGAGGTCAAACCAGTGCTGAAGCTAATACTGTAGACATAATGTCTTTTTTTCTTTTCTTTTTTTTAAAATACACAAACAGCTAAAAGCATTTGTGCATCTGGGTATCACAATACAATTTTCATGAAAAGCTTTTCCCCCCTATATTTTATTTATTTATTTATTTTTAAACATTGATGCATCTAATGCTTGACATTAACCAGCTAGTAACAAACGAGTATTAACGATTAAGTGTTCCTGAAATAATCCAACCCAAATAGGGTAAAGCGTTGAATCTGATCGCTTAATCAAGGTGCAGATGAAAAGTATTTTTTAAATACCTTGGGATTTGCTCGGATTTAGGCATTAGAAAGGAAATGCGTCCGTGTCCCAAGGGAGATGAGCGATTATGGTCTTTTCTTCTTCTCTGGTTTATTATTATTAACCCACAGTGTGAGCCGTGGTTACGGCGCCAACATGCAACCCAACAATGCAGAGCCCAATCCGCTGTGACACAGGCACAGAGAGCGTAGCGCACCGCACCAAGTCTCCTCTCTACGCACGGAGGGCTGCCAGGCCCATAAAGGGGATTTGCACATCCATTTAGCCGCCAAACCATCTAAAGCATGGGTATTCAAATCTGGACCTCAAATCCAAATCCGGCCCTGGTTTTCTTTCTCCCAGGTAATTAACTAAACAATTTGTGATCCTGATTGGCCAGACTGTCTTCACACCTGACTCCCAGGTAAAGGGAGGGTGTAAAATGATTTGATGATTTGAGTAACAGGGGCTAAAGAGTCACAGTAGTAACGCTGGCCAGGAGCACACAGGCTACTGCCAAACACAGACATGGGCCAAACTGCAGCGCCCTCCCTTATGTCTGCTTTGCTTAAGACTGCAAGGGTCAGAGAGAATGAAATGACTGGTGAAAGATATTATCCACATGACAAACTGAGAAATATTAGAGACGCTTTTGGAAGGTTAGGTTTTCTTTTTTTTATTATTGTAGTTGGAGCAGAATGATTTGATGATGCTATTGGGCTGGATGGACGGGCCGTCACGGATGGAGGGGCCTGTTGTCAGTGCTCTGGAAACTATTTCTTTAATCGAAGGCCAAATCGAACAACCATTTCACTGGCACAGCCGAGTGAAAACAGCGACGGAGCCAGTCGCCGGAGCGCCAAAAGACGGGAGGAAGTTTACTTACTCAAAGGGGGCCTCTTCATGAACTTTTATCCTCTGAGCGGAGAAAGATCGCGTCTAATCACCAGAGACGCACGCACCCGGCTTATTATTCTTTTCGAAAACATTAAAAAAAGAAGTGATGGAGGAGCTCTACCTGCTGCAGCGTCTGCATTCTTAAGAGCACCTACTCTCTGCCAATGCCAAGTTCTGCAGAAGTGCTCGGAAAGTGGGGCGGCAATCAATAGCTCGTCCCCAGTGGTGCCTCACAGTAAAGGTAAGTTCATTCATACTGTATATAGGTGAGAAAAAAATAGTAATTGGGGCAAAGGCAGCATGCTCCTCCCCTTCATCCATAGGTTATTGGTGCCCTTTAGTAGAGGGGACAGGGCTGAGATTTAGGGACACAGATTTGTCAGGATGTCACTTTAACACAGTACCTTCAGTATATGCTGAACTAAACATTACCGCCAGTGTACAGCACACGCGGCTGCACTGAGGGGAAACAAAATGTTATTTTTAAGCAGCGCCTTTATAGTGAGAGGGGGGGGGGGGGTCTGAGAAGTTTTTGCCCAACAACTAGGGGCCTAATTCACAAAGACCTTTAGCATGTGCAGAAGATTTTATCACACACAAAACCAATAACACGACCAATGATTGGTCATGGTGTTTGTTTTGCACCAATCGTTGGTTGTGTTATTAGTTTTGCGAGTGCTAAAAGATTTTGCGCATCTTAGGCCCTAGATGTTTATTTAGACTTTGAGATGAGTCTCTTTTTAAAGGGAGGCCTGCTCGAGGCTTTTTGCTTGTCATCTCCCATTAAGTGATGAGAGAAGCGCTACGGATCGTAGCGTTGCTAAGTTGCTAGCCCTACTACGCTGTACAGGAAGGTTTGATCGGGGCCTGCCAGTACAGGCGAGAGCCGTGCATCCCTCCCCTGTCCAGGTGAAGCACCGGCGTTCTCCTCCACAGAGAGGCTCATTAATCTGCACCCCTCTTCCTGGCGGTTCGGTGAGGGGCCTCCTGTGTCCGGTGCCAAATTCGCGCTCGATCACTGTCCTTCCCCGGCTCACCTGAGAGAGCCCAAACTGTGGTGGAGGCCACCGGTGGGTGACCTACATAGGAGGTCCAGAAAGCGTGCGTCTGTTCATTAGTCTCTCCCCTCCAATCAGGCTGAGAGCCTCTCCCAGAGAGCGGGGGACTGCTTGCGTCGTCACTTTGAGCACGGCGGCGGCGAGGTCTGAGGGGGGTCGAGCGCAGCGGTGACGCACCGAGGGAGGGGGGCATTAATAATGGAGCGCGCAGAGAGGACGGGTCTCTGTGGGAGAGCAAATGAACTGTGCGTCTACGACTGCCTCCTCCTCCTCCTCCTCCTCCCTTCCTTCCTCTCCCAAGGGCAGAAGGAGGCCGTCTGATCTCTCCAGCTGAGACGTGCCTGGAGGGTGCAGTGACGTGCAGCCACCACCGTGGGGAGCCAGAGAGCACGACAGCAAAGCCATTTCAAGCTGCTTTGTGTGCAGTCGGGGAAGGGGGGGAGGGGTAGAAGGGGGTCACTACAAACCTCCTTTTGAGCCAACCGGAGGCAGCACCAACTCCCACCTCTACGACTATCGCTCAAACACACCCCCCCCCCCCCCCCCCCCCCCCCCGCCTTCTCTCTCTTTCTCTCTCTCTCTCTCTCTCTCTCTCTCTCTCTCTCTCTCTCTCTCTCTCTCTCTCTCTCTCTCTCTCTCTCTCCAGCCCGCTTCCGCATCCATTCAGCTTTTCATCTTGGCCAGCGAGCGCAGAGCCCTGCAGCAGGACGATGACTGATGTCCTGGGGACGAGACCCGGATGGTGGAGACGCAGCACCTATAAAGCTCCAATTTCCTGCTTCCTGGAAAATTTCCTGGCCTGCCTCCTCACCCCCCTCCCCCCCTCCTTGGTTTGGGCGCGTGGAGCCGCGCCAGGCTCAGCCCCAGGGGCCGGTGAGAGCGGGCGCGGAGCCTCTCGCACTCCGAGAATGAGCCAAACGGACACTACCGCGTTCCGTCCGTCCCCTTCGCCCTTTATTTCTCCCCCCTTGTCGTTTTGTGCTGGATGTGATCGGACGCAGCAGGCCCGGTTTGGCGTGGAGACGTGGAGCAGACGTGGAGCAGAGCGAGTCCACTCGTCCTCACAGCACCGTGCGGGCGTACGTACGGACAGCGCAGACGAGGCCCCCCACGCCACTCCGGGGCCCCGACCTCTCCCTAGCCTCGGCCGGCGGGAACGAGGGGTTAACCCCGGCGGTCAGGCGCCGCGGCCTGGGAGAGCTGGACACGGGGAAACACTGGCGGTAATCCCGCCTTCGCCCCCTCTATCTACCGCTCTCATATCCTGTGTTCCTACCGCCGCCAAAATCCCCCAGGGCCCGCGCGACATTTCACAGATTTAGCCCATTAGATTTTCATTTTCCCTCCTCCTTCGCCCGCCGCCTCGGCCGAGCCAAGACTGTTTGCTTTTCCCTTTCCCCCCCCCTGTGCCCCCCCTCTCCCTCACCCCCCGCCCGCCCCCCTAATCCACCCACACCCCCCCCCCCCCCCCCCCCCCACTCTCCAGAGTTGCTTAACCTTTCCATGGCTAGAGCAGGAGAGTAAAACAGAACCCGCAGGATTTTATTTTGTGTGCGCGGCTCCCTGACTAAGCCCTGCCGGGGCGGCAAAGGGGGGAGGGGTGCGTGTACATCGGCAGAGTGGGGGGGGGGGGGGGGGGGGGGGGGGATGGGGGCGCTCCACCTCCACCCCCGACCACACACACTCTCATCTGCGCCCCTGACGGCCAACACAAAAGGAACGTTTTGGCCACTCGCGGCACACCCAACGCTTCCGTGTCTTTGCGACCGTTTCCGACTGGAAGACGTCCCTCTTCTGCCGTCGGGCCAGCTCCGCCCTACGCCCGTGAAGCGCCCGTGAAGCACACGCGTGCGCGAGACCCCCGGCCCCTCAGCCGCGCATCACCGGACTCTCGCAACGGCGCCACCAAAACATGTCCTGGGAGGGCCGCGGCGACGTGCTCCAGTTCTGTCCAAAAGAGCAGCGTGCAGCTGCTGCGCTCAGCGGCCGGGCCCTTTAGATCAGTGCGCTGATGTAGTTATACTGCGGAGGCCCAGTGCTCTGCCCATAGCATCGCTATAGGGGGCTGTAATAATATTGTCAGGGTCTGCCGCGCTGCCCTCAATAACGCTGCAGAGCTCTATAAATACTGCCTGGCTGGAGCCGCCTTTGGGGAGTCTCTCCCCCGTCTGGAGCGCCGTAATTCACAGGAAGTGTCCTTAAAAAAAAAAAGATATGGTGGGGGGGTTGTGGGGGTTCACAGGTACAGGCAGTAATGGGGATGGGGATGGGGGTGGGGGTGGGGCTATAGCGCGGTCAGGATTGAAGTAGCCCAGTTTCATTGCTGAAATGTCAGATGAGATGGGGTAAGGGGAGCGGGAGTGGGAGTGGGGGTGTCGCCACGCTCCAGAAGGGAAACAAAAGGGAACCCCGAACCCCAGTCTCAGAGGCCAAACCGCCGCTCTGGAATGAGCAGTCACGACGACGTGGAAACACATCAGTCAGAAAAGGGGGGGAAATAACAACACGCGGGCGGAATGCGGGCGGGAAAGCGGCGTATGAGGAGGAGGAGGAGGAGGAGGAGGAGGAGGAGGAGGAGTGGCCTGTACATCACACACAGGCCAACTCCACGCTCTGGGGGAGGGGCTCAAAGCTGACATTTATATGCTGGGTGAAGAAAGCGACACAGATGGAATTGGATCAGCATGGAGGGCAGCGTGTTTAAGCAGCGCATGTACACACACACACACATCACATATACGCACACACCGCATAAATATACAAACCCATACTGCACGCACCTGACTCAAACAAACATGTTACACATACTATTATACAAACATTATAGCAACAAAACACACAATTGCACAACCAAATATGCGTGCAACCACACGCACACACACACACACACAAACACGTGCGCACATAACACACATATCACACACATGCAGACAACAGGCATGCGCACACGCGCGCGCACACACACACACACACACACACACACACACACACACACACACACACACACACACGCACGGGGGCCTGCAGGACAGGCTGTCTCTGCACTGTTTGGCCCATCGTTGGAGGCTGACGTTATTAATGTGCACAGCTCAGGCACGGCCGGGCTCCACTAGCAGCGGCTCAGTGGCTCAGTGGCCCCTGGGGCCCCCGGTGCTGCGGTTCCCTGCACACCCAGCGGAGGGCCCCAGACACGCCCGCTATTTAAAGCGCTCCCGATCGATAGCACATTAATCTTTAAAGGAAACAAACCGGGAGCACACTTTCAAAGAGGCAAACAAACGCCATCTAAGGCTTTCCGCTCCGATCTGCACGCCGCGAAAATCGCCCGTTTTCTTCCTCGGCTGGTAACCATGGCTACGCAACGGGGTTGAGGGCTCGCCGTCGTCCCGTCTCGTCGGTCACAAGGCGCTGCATACGAAATGAGGAATGTTCCATGAGGCGTGCGCTGTACGGACCTCTCCCTAACATCCAGCCTTCCCTCTATTTTTTGGATCTGCCCCTCTCTCCCGTTTGGACAGGACGATTGTACCACGCTTGTGTGTCACCCCTCGGCACATGCAGCTGAAGCAAAGGCACTCTACTGTCTGCTAGAGCTCATTTCCAATACCAACAGGCACGCGGCACACGACAAGAGAGCTGACTGATTGGAGGAGAGGCCCATCACTCACTGACAACCAGTAACCCAATACAAGAACAGGGGATTTATGTAGGGGTGACCAAAGAAACCCTGATCAACTATAGCCAGTCTACTGCTGGTGCAGGTTCCAGGTTACAACCACCTAATGACAGAGGACTCGGCTTGTGCTTTATCCACAGGGCTCACAGGAGCCCCTTAAACACATTCACACTCACGCACACACGCACGCACGCACGCACGCACGCACGCACCGCACGCACGCACGCACGCACGCACGCACGCACACACACACACACACACGTGCGCGCACACATGCACACAGTGTTACGGGTGAGAAAAGAGAAAGGTGGTATTTAAATTTTCTCTTACAGACACAACACTGGTATCCTGACCAAACCGCTGACAGGGAAGTAGTCCGCCCCCCCTGACCTCGACCGACCTGCGGAGGTAAAGCCAACCTGACAGGACCTGGAGGGCACCTGATCCATCCTCTCCACTTCCCCCCCTCTCCTCTCCTCTCCCCGGGCGTCTGCTCACCGGCCAGCTGACAGCGCAGTCACAAAGCGTTTGCACACACGCTGGCCTACTTTCTCTCTGCGCTCGCAGTTTGAATATATTTATGAAATGCATTCAAATTCTGGGCTTGTTTTTTTTTTGTTTTTTTGTTCCTTTTCTTTTAAAAAAAAATATATTTTTCTGCTTCTGTGCAGACCTGGCTGAGATTAAAAAAGGGGCTCCCCCTCAGACACCCCACCCCCCAGGCCAAATCAGCGCACACGTCAGATCGGGCCCCCAGTGCGTGAAAGTGCTGCAGGGGCTTTTGGGACTTCACATGGAGGGGGCTGGCGCTGTACCCTCCACTACAGGGGTGCGAGCTTCAATCCCAGGTGCAAATTAGCATCCAGGTCCAAAAAAAAGAAAAGAAAAATAAATAAAGCGCTCTTCCGCAAAAACGAGGTTAGCCTCAGATAGAGGCCAGGAGTGAAGAACATCCTGACATAAAGACTCCTTTATTGACAAGCCGTCTGATTTGTCTCTGAAATTGCAGTGAAAGTCAAAGCCAGCACACTTCTGTCCACCTGGATCAATGGAGTAACATTTCATGGAATGTTTCTGAGTAAAGCGATGCAGGGCAGACACAGAGCAAGCAGCACAATGAGGAGGCATCAGGCACACAGCCAGTAAAAACAGGCCTGTTATTTAGTATGGATAAAGCCAGCTGGCCAGGTGCGGTACCTGGAGGACCACGCCCGCTGTGATTCTCCGGTGGCCGTGAGACGGGGCTGCGTGCTCAGCTCTCCATTGGCTGCTTTACCACCACGCCTCCACACAGTCATTCAGCTGGGCCATTACAGCGGAGAAAAAAAAGCCCCCTCACGCAAGAAAAACACACGATGCGCACGCACGCACACAGGAAGGAGAGCTGTCCTCCGCTGTCTCCAGTCTGAGAGGTTTGGGAGGGATGTGAGCGTTGGCAGAGGGCGGGGAGGTTTTGGGAGGGGGGGGGTGAGCGTTGGTGGAGGTGGGGGGCCTGGCACGATGAGGGTTAAGTGTGTCTGTGCTGCGGCCTGGTGCTCTGCTCAGCCGAGCGGTAAATGGGTAAGGCTTGGGGGAGGGGCTCCAGGGAGGAGAGCAGCCGTGCTGATAGGAGGAGGGGGCGAGGGCGGCCGTGTTGTAAAGCAGTGCATTAAAATTTTAGATCGCAGCAAGCCACAGTCACGAGCGCCCGTCTGCCTCAATGGAGAGCCTGAGGTTTTGGAGGGGGTTACGGGGGGGGGGGGGGGGGGGGGTGAACGATGGGACGGCAGCCCGAGGTGACATTCCTCAGCAAACCCAGCCGGGAAGAGGAGGGGGGGGGGGGGGGTCTCAAACACACGATGAAACAAATCGATGTGTTCCATTATCCTCTTTGAATGGAGTGGAGCCTTCCGCCTGTGAGCACCCGTCCCGAACCAATACCTTCCCCAGCACTGGGGTGGGGAGGGTGGGGGCCAAGATGGAGGGGAGGGGACAGTGGCGCAAGCGGCCTTGCAGCCAAGAGAGAGAAAAAAAAATGAGGGGAACAATCTGTAACAATCCCGCCTCGACGAACACAAATAACCTGGCAAAGTTTAATCGCTCCATTTTAAAGCAGGCAGACACAACAGCAGTAATACACCCTGTACTGATTAAGCCAAGCTAAATGGCCTCATTCATTTGATTCTCAGCACTAAAACCCAGCCTCTGCAGAAAGACACAGATATACACAGCAGATATGTGTGTGTGTGTGTGTGTGTGTGTGTGTGTGTGTGTGTGTGTGTGTGTGTGTGTGTGTGTGTGTGTGTGTGTGTGTGTGTGTGTGTGTGTGTGTGTGTGTGTGTGTGTGTGTGTGTGTGTGTGTGTGTGTGTGTGTGTGTGTGTGTGTGTGTGTGTGTGTGTGTGTGTGTGAAGGCAGCGCACATAAAGACAGTGAGTCTATTGCCAGAGTGACACTGACGGTTGATTTTAAGACTGGGGCGGCGGGATAAGAAGGCCCAGATCAAAGAGAGGGAGAGAGAAAAGGACAGAGGGAGGGAGAGAGAGAGGGAGAAGCAGGGAGAGAGAGAGGGAGAAGCAGGGAGAGAGAGAGGGACAGAGGGAGGGAGAGAGAGAGGGACAGAGAAAGAGAGGGAGAAGCAGGCAAGGAGAGAGGCAGAGAAAGAGAGAGAGAGAGAGAGAGAGAGAGAAAGAGAGAGAGAGAGAAAGAGAAAGAAAGAAAGAGAGAGTGAGTGAGAGAGAGAGAGAGAAAGAGAAAGAAAGAAAGAGAGAGCGAGAGAGAGAGAGAGAGAGAGGTCTCAGAGGGGACTGGGATGCTTCCCTTCTTTCTCCTCATTACCAGGCGACTTCAGACGCCGGCTTGTGTTTGTTTAATGTACCCCCCCGCCCCAGCCTGTCGCTCCGCAAGACCGCTGCGACGGAACCCAGCTGCCATTAGATCACAGGCGGGGAGGTGGGGGGGGGTGAATTCGGACTCTGTAAGGGCAACCCCAAGAGGTAGAACCCATCAAGCAGCCAGGCAGAAGACCCCCCCCCCCCCCCCCTCCGGATTACGTAACCTGGCGCAATGCAGTGGCGTTGGCGGGGGAAGGCCGAAGCGCGCGGACAGACGGACCTGAACACACCCGCCCCCCCCCCCCACCCCGCCCCCCCCCCCACCCCACCCCCAGAGAGGACAGGGGACACAGCACGCAGTGGGCTGAGGTGGGACGGGTGCCACCATGTCCAGTACCCACATCTGTGCACGTCACAACAGGACAGAATGACCTTCAGGACTGCAGCAAGCACCAGTCCCTTCTAAAGTCCAGGAGTGTTACAGCTAAATTTAAGCTAAATTTAAGTCCTACTATGCATTTCAGGCACGTTTTGTAAAAAAAAATGCAATAACTTATACAATAGTTACATAAATATAAATCAATAATGAAATAAAAATGACAACACGACTAAACATAGGCAAATGTGTCGTTTTATGTTGTATCGTTTTCCACATATTTTAAGACACACTGAGATTAAGAAATGAATAACTGTACAAACGTTTTCCATAATGATACAAAGACAGCTCAAAGATTGGCTGACTGGTGCAGATAAGTAAAAGAACATTCGGTGATACATCTGGCTTTGTTGGGTGTTGGAAATCTTGACTTTTTCAGAATGTAAGATCATACAGTGTGCCATTCAGGGAATGCCAAAATTGTCAAAGCGATCTGTGATGCCTAGAAACAGTGGAATCGGTGCATAAAAACATTGCAAACGGGGTATATAACCCATCATAATTTGTGTTCGCTGCACAGACTGCGTGGTGATCTAGTGGGCAGCCGTTCAAAAATGCTTGTACAGCTTAACGAACTTCCTTACAACATATGGACACAACACAATTCTGGCACTGAGAATTAAGTGGAAACCACTTGTAATTCCAGCTCTCACGAGTGACGGCTTTCCACCCCATTAAAATATCTTTTTTTTTTTTTTTTTTCAGAACTGAAGAAGGAGGCCCTGGTTAGATGCCAAAGCCATACATATTCATCTGTTTATTTTCTCAAAACACAAGAGTCTTTTGGTGCTTAATCAGATGCTTGGACTTAAGGAATCAAACTAAAACACACAAATCCACCCGCGGAAAATCTTCTCGGCTAGAAAACTGACTCAAGGACTCAAGAGCTCCCAAAACGACGTTCCCATCCACTCCCAATCCTTTAAATGGGGGGGGGGGGGGGGTTGACATCAGGTGCCTTATTATGCATTCATTTTAAAAGTGCTTTATAAATGTATAATGCAAACTTCATAAAGCTTGTTCCAACATAGGTGATCCCTTATGTATAGAGGAAAATTCCATTTGTCCATTTGTTTCATTTTAGCCAACCCCCCCCCCCCCCCCCCCCCACACACACACACACACACACACACACACACACATCCCCCTTGCATGGAGTGACTCGGCTGGCAGGCCTCCGCGGGCAGGCTCTCACAGAGAGAGGCTCTGTGCGAAAATCAAAGCTGACCGAAGACTGATTGCAAGGAGGGGAGGGGGGTGGGGTGGGGCGGGAAAGCGGGCGAAGCTGTTCCCTCGTCTCCGTGGTACCAGGCCCGCGGAAGCGGGCTCTTGTTTAAATTGACCATGTGCCACCTTTCATTACGTTAGTGTGTGTAGCGCCACTGCCGTTAGAAGCTGCTCCAGGCCTTGCCTGGTTAAACCAACAAATGGCAATAAACAGCCCAGAACATGCTAGAAGGTTGTTTACAGTACAGCACAGGCAGCGCAGCAGGGCACTGGAGGGGATAGAGCAGGGAGAAATGGCAGAGAGGAGGTGAAGAGAGAGAGAGGGATAGAAGGAGGGAGGGGAGTGCACAGCAGAGGGTGTGTACAGTGGCCGCCCGGGTCCCTGGAAGACACGTTTGGGTAGCTGGCATCGGGAGGTGGAATGTTTTCCGAGGCCCATTTTCTGCTGAGACATAATTAGCCCTCAGAGACAGAACAAGGATCCATTGATGAGGTACAAGGCACTCTGTCTGAGTGGTGGGTGTGCGTGTGTGTGTGTGTGCGTTGTATGTGCGTGTGTGTGCGTTGTATGTGCATGTGTGTGCGTCTGTGTGTTTGAGTCGTGTTTGTGCATGCACGTGTGTGTGTGTGTGTGTGTGTGTGTGTGTGTGTGTGCATGTGCATGTGTGAATGTGGTGGACAGTTTCAACAGGGCTTATTCATGAGCTTATTCCACACAGCCTCAATATGCAGCCTCTCACTCACTCCATTTCTTCCTTTCTTTTAGTCCCTCTTCCTCTCTTGGCTGCTCAGCTAAGCTAAGCGCGCGCACGCCTCTGGGACACGCAATCTGGCAGCAGCACGATCTCGCTTGTCCCAAGAAAAACAGCCGGAGATAAAATCAACAGGAGGGATTTCCAGAGAGGAAGGACTCGGCGTCCATGAAAGTCAATTAAGCAGTCCCCCTCCTCTTATTGGATTCCTCAGCGTTCGTGTTTATTGAATGAGCGGGTAACGCATTTAAAATGGCCAGAAATCTAATTTGAACAGAAATCGCTAACTTGGGTCACCACTGCGTAAATACAGACCACTGTTCCGCGCTTTCCCAGACCGGCCTGTTGTGGAGGAGTCCAATTCAATTTTCCTCCTGTAGTACAATCTTTCACATGAATGATTGTAGGTACAAATTCAATTTGCGCCCAAAATGGCGGCCAACTTCAATTTCCTAACAGCACCACATTCCCCACGCCCGGTGGCCGAAATTATTAGCAAGCCCCGACTGATTAAGTGTCTCCCAGAACTAAGAACGGCCCCATTCTTGTCTGGGAAGGACTCCACGGTATTGGGTCTCTTAAAACCCTTTCACGCTTTTTATAATCCAATAGAATGGGTCAAATTTGTGTGCTATCCACTGCTAGCATGGAATGGCAGTCTTTATTCCCACTAAAAGTGATGAAATGTATAGAAACGGCATGCATTTGTAGGGACACAGCATGCATTTGCATGGGCACAGCATGTATTTGTATGGACACATCATGCATTTGCAAGGGCACAACATGTATTTGTATGGACACAGCATGCATTTGTATGGACACATCATGCATTTGCATGGGCACAGCGTGTATTTGTATGAACACATCATGCATTTGCAAGGGCACAACATGTATTTGTATGGACACAGCATGCATTTGTACGGACACAGCATGTTCAAGCACAAAATATTTAAGAATAAGTTAAGTATGATGTAGCAGAGTGTGAATCCAAGTGTATGGTATGAGTTTATGAGCCGGTAATGAGCTGGGTAGATAGTACAGCCTTCAAACGCAGTGCTGAACATTTTCAGAAGAGAACACAAGAGACGCAGCCAGCCCGGCGGCCGGGAGGCAGTGCGTGGCACCAACACGGGGGGGTGGGGGGCGTCTGTACCCCATCGATCAAAACAGCATCTTTCGGTTCGTGCAATGACATCACTGCGGAGGCAGAGCACCAGAGACATCGCCGTGGAGATCAGGGCATTGAGCTGCGCGGAATCCCTCAACACGACCGGACCAGACTCTCTCCCTCCCTCTCGCCTGGCAGCGCTGAGGCTGTCGGCAGTGTCGCGTGCGCACGCCACACTACGCCACAGTAAATAACGCTTCAGACTGCCCTGCCAGGCAGCGACTACTCTGATGGACAGCAGTGCTCAACAGAACATGTTCAGAAATGTCATGCCTTCAAAGCTCGATCTGAAAACCCCCACAAAACAGGGGTTTTCAAAGGTTGTGGGGTTCGATTCCCAGCCGGGGCGTTACTGTTGCACCCTTGAGCAACAAACTTAACCAGAATTTCTTCAGTGAAAATATCCTGCTGCATAAATCGACTGGATGCAAAAACAAAGTCATCTGTGTAAGTTGCTTTGAATAAGAGTCTGTCTGCCAAATGGCGGAAAGCAATGTAATGGATGCTCCTGAGACGCACAAAACCAGCCCGTGGTAAATAAGATGACACCACAGTGTAGGTGTAGTCTCAGTTTCAGAAGCTAGTGTGGATACTGGGACATAAGAGCGATGAACACTGTGCATATGAGACAGTGTGAGCCTGGCGTAAGGGCGGTTAATACTCTGCATATGAGTGTGAGCCTGGCGTAAGGGCGGTTAATACTCTGCATATGAGACAGTGTGAGCCTGGCGTAAGGGCGGTTAATACTCTGCATATGAGACAGTGTGAGCCTGGCGTAAGGGCGGTTAATACTCTGCATATGAGAGTGTGAGCCTGGCGTAAGGGCGGTTAATACTCTGCATATGAGACAGTGTGAGCCTGGCGTAAGGGCGGTTAATACTCTGCATATGAGAGTGTGAGCCTGGCGTAAGGCCGGTTAATACTCTGCATATGAGTGTGAGCCTGGCGTAAGGGCGGTTAATACTCTGCATATGAGACAGTGTGAGCCTGGCGTAAGGGCGGTTAATACTCTGCATATGAGACAGTGTGAGCCTGGCGTAAGGGCAGTTAATACTCTGCATATGAGACAGTGTGAGCCTGGCGTAAGGGCGGTTAATACTCTGCATATGAGAGTGTGAGCCTGGCGTAAGGGCGGTTAATACTCTGCATATGAGAGTGTGAGCCTGGCGTAAGGGCGGTTAATACTCTGCATATGAGACAGTGCGAGCCTGGCGTAAGGGCGGTTAATACTCTGCATATGAGACAGTGCGAGCCTGGCGTAAGGGCGGTTAATACTCTGCATATGAGAGTGTGAGCCTGGCGTAAGGGCGGTTAATACTCTGCATATGAGACAGTGTGAGCCTGGCGTAAGGGCGGTTAATACTCTGCATATGAGAGTGTGAGCCTGGCGTAAGGGCGGTTAATACTCTGCATATGAGACCGTGTGAGCCTGGCGTAAGGGCGGTTAATACTCTGCATATGAGACAGTGTGAGCCTGGCGTAAGGGCGGTTAATACTCTGCATATGAGAATGTGAGCCTGGCGTAAGGGCGGTTAATACTCTGCATATGAGACAGTGTGAGCCTGGTGTAAGGGCGGTTAATACTCTGCATATGAGAGCGTGAGCCTGGCGTAAGGCCGGTTAATACTCTGCATATGAGAGTGTGAGCCTGGCGTAAGGGCGGTTAATACTCTGCATATGAGAGTGTGAGCCTGGCGTAAGGGCGGTTAATACTCTGCATATGAGACAGTGCGAGCCTGGCGTAAGGGCGGTTAATACTCTGCATATGAGTGCGAGCCTGGCGTAAGGGCGGTTAATACTCTGCATATGAGAGTGTGAGCCTGGCGTAAGGGCGGTTAATACTCTGCATATGAGTGCGAGCCTGGCGTAAGGGCGGTTAATACTCTGCATATGAGAGTGTGAGCCTGGCGTAAGGGCGGTTAATACTCTGCATATGAGAGTGTGAGCCTGGCGTAAGGGCGGTTAATACTCTGCATATGAGACAGTGCGAGCCTGGCGTAAGGGCGGTTAATACTCTGCATATGAGTGTGAGCCTGGCGTAAGGGCGGTTAATACTCTGCATATGAGAGTGTGAGCCTGGCGTAAGGGCGGTTAATACTCTGCATATGAGAGTGTGAGCCTGGCGTAAGGCCGGTTAATACTCTGCATATGAGACAGTGTGAGCCTGGCGTAAGGGCGGTTAATACTCTGCATATGAGAGTGTGAGCCTGGCGTAAGGGCGGTTAATACTCTGCATATGAGAGTGTGAGCCTGGCGTAAGGCCGGTTAATACTCTGCATATGAGACAGTGTGAGCCTGGCGTAAGGGCGGTTAATACTCTGCATATGAGACAGTGTGAGCCTGGCGCAAGGGCAGTTAATACTCTGCATATGAGAGTGTGCGCCTGGCGTAAGGGTGGTCAATACTCTGCATATGAGACAGTGTGAGCCTGGCGTAAGGGCGGTTAATACTCTGCATATCAGACAGCATGAGGCTGCCTAAGCTGTTTTCATACGGCTGCTGTGGGGTACTGACGCCATAAAGACGAGCTGCGGTGAAAATTCAGCCATGTGAAAATGCGGAGGTCAGCCTGCCTCCGCACGCAAAGAGACTGGCTGCTGTTTCAGTAAACAACTGGCTTCTTACCACCAAAATACGGAATAATGATCTGAACGAGCAGGCATATTCCTAGCATCCGTTGTTTTGTTTTTTTGCTTTGCTGCAGAGATATACTCGCTTTCCCCACTCACAATGAAATCAAAAGAAAAGGTGGTTTGGATTTCATGGCGCTGCACCTCGCGAAAGTTTTTTTTTTTCCCTCCCTTTTTAATGCGGCTGTTGGAACGACTGATGAAGGATCAAAGGAGAGGGGTCCACTGCGGAGGGGGCAGGGTGGGGGGGGGGGGCAGAGCTCGTGAATACTGCGGTGGCAGACTGTGTGGTCTGAAGTCGAAAACAAAAAGATCTTTGCAGCGAGCTCAGGCTCATAAACACGGAATGCTCCCGCTGCCAATAACCCAGTATACTCTCATCAAAGGACATAAACCTGACAGGTGGAGCACAGGCACAAATGCTTTCAGAATAATTCTGACTCCATTTCATTGAACGCCGAGTACTCAGCTTGTGGTTTTTCGTGGCTTCGGTTTGTCCTTGCCATGTCATTTGGTTAGTGTAGCTGACTTGGTGGTGACTTAGTGGACATGAGCAGAATAGGAAAAACACCGTCTATGGTTTAATGAATCATACTACTCTCAGGCTTAGATGGGGGTGAATAAAAATGGTGGCATACAGTGCTCTCAGTTTTCCAAAGCAGTATTTGTGAGTGTGACGCCTAAGGGAAGCTCGCTATGCGTCTGTGGCTCCCAGCGGCCACGTCCCTCTCGATGGACGCCCGCAGGGGACAGCTTGCCCTGACAGTGTTCGCTCTCGACGCCCAGCCCCGTCGACCGGCCGAGGAGACGCGGAACGGCGGTAATCGGGCGGGCAGCTGCCCCTTAGCACACAGCCCGTACGGACGGCTAATGAGGAAGAGCCTAGAGAAACCCGCAGCCAATACCCTTTGAGGTGAGAAACGTGTCAGAGTTCGGAGAAGGTTCTAGAACATAACGGCACGGGACTGTCCGCGGGGAGTCTGCTTTTCTAGGCTCGCGCAGGAATAGAATAGGACGCCTTACTGGAGGGATCGATGATTAAACGCGCCGGGCCGCCGCGAGATTAGCTCTGCAGACGGGAGCTGCTCAGGAATGCAATACGAGAAGCTGTTTGTTTGGGCGGGCTCGGTTGTTTAGCTGCATGGGATTCTTTTTTTTAATGTTCCGTGAGGACCATTAGGGAGCGCGCCGTGGCGGGGGCGGGGCGGACGGCCCCCCTCTCCTTTAATCTGACAGCTGTGTCAGACAGGAGACGCGGAGCGTGCCGAGCCATCCTCGGTATGCAGGGCATGCGGGAACACACATGGAGACGATCCCTGCGTCAGACGCCCAGTCTGGGAGGATCGAGCGCGGGCAACAGGGCGGAGGCCCCGCCAGCCTCCTCTCTTGTTTCTCCGCCTCGTTTGATCGCCATCAAAACGGGGCCGATTGCAGGAGCCACACGTTTTTTTTTTATTATCTCTGTCGAAAAATCATCAAAGGACCACTTTTCACGTTCTCTCTCTCTGTGTTCTGCAGTCTCGGGTGATTATTTTTATTTTATTTTATTTTCTTAAAGTCGATTATATTTTCACCGTGGTGACTGACAGGAGTCTGACTCACTCACACATCTACCTGTCAAAATGCCCAGGCAAACATTTCAAACCGCGAAAGAACAGCACAAATTCAGCTGTTCTATCAAGCGTGAGCAACGTTAACAGCAGTCTGCACCTGCCCCGCTAGGCTGAACCAGGTGAAGCTGATGCTGAAGGCGATGAGAAAGCTTCATTAAAATGGCAGCTGAATATGAGCCTGGAATGACCCAGAGGGTAACAGTCAGGTCTGAGGTAGAGCGGGAATGAGCGGGACGGTGGCACAGCAGAGGGGCATGCCGAGGGGGAACAGCCATCGCAGCGAGGCCGTGGCACCGGGGCTCATTCCCGCGGAGAAGACTGAGCGCGGGCCTGGCAACAGCGCCTTTCGTTTGGTTGCTGCAGCTATAATTAAGCGGCTTCCAAGAGCTGGGTGGTAAAGCACCAAAATAGCCTGGGGGCACAGCCCCAGCAACAGGCAGCATTCCTCTGTGACAGCCCGACACGGAAATTACAGCCCGCGCCCGACCACAGGGGGAGAGGAGAGCTCCCACACGCAGCTCCGCCACCATGCTGTACCGCCAGCCGCCGCGTGCTCACCGCTAATGGCTAGTCTACCATACCTACCAGCCCCCTCACACACACACCGCTAACTGCTCCTGGACCATACCTACCAGCCCCCTCACACACACACCGCTAACTGCTCCTCGACCATACCTACCAGGCCCCTCACACACATACTGCTAACAGCCCCTCAACCATACCAGCTAGTTCCCTCACACATACTGCTAACAGCCCCTCAACCATACCAGCTAGTTCCCTCACACATACTGCTAACAGCCCCTCAACCATACCAGCTAGTTCCCTCACACATACTGCTAACAGCCCCTCAACCATACCAGCTAGTTCCCTCACACATACTGCTAACAGCCCCTCAACCATACCAGCTAGTTCCCTCACACATACTGCTAACAGCCCCTCAACCATACCAGCTAGTTCCCTCACACATACTGCTAACAGCCCCTCAACCATACCAGCTAGTTCCCTCACACATAACGCTAATGGTCCCCCTACCATACCCTCCAGCCCCCTCACACACACACCGCTAACTGCTCCTCGACCATACCTACCAGCCCCCTCACACACACACCGCTAACTGCTCCTCGACCATACCTGCCAGGCCCCTCACACATACCGCTAACGGCTGCTCTACCGCCCCCTCTCACACACAAAGATAACGGCTCCTCGATCATACCCGCCAGCCCTCTCTCGCACACCGCTAACGGCTGCCCTACCATACCCACCAGCCACCTCACACACAAAGCTAACGGCCCCTCTACTATACCCGCCAGCCCTCACTCACACACCGCTAACGGCCCGTCTACCATGCCTGTTAGTGGCCCGGCCCCTCTAACCATACCCGCTAGCCCCCTCACACACACAGCTAACGGCCCCTTTACCATATCTACCAGCCCTCTCTCACACACCGCTAACAGCCCCTGTACCATACCTGCTAGTCCCCTCACACACATTGCTAACGGCCCCTTTACCACATCTACCAGCCCTCTCTCACACACCGCTAACAGCCCCTGTACCATACCTGCTAGTCCCCTCACACACATTGCTAACGGCCCCTTTACCACATCTACCAGCCCTCTCTCACACACCGCTAACGGCCCCTGTACCATACCTGCTAGTCCCCTCACACACATTGCTAACGGCCCCTTTACCACATCTACCAGCCCTCTCTCACACACCGCTAACAGCCCCTGTACCATACCTGCTAGTCCCCTCACACACATTGCTAACGGCCCCTTTACCACATCTACCAGCCCTCTCTCACACACCGCTAACGGCCCCTGTACCATACCTGCTAGTCCCCTCACACACATTGCTAACGGCCCCTTTACCACATCTACCAGCCCTCTCTCACACACCGCTAACGGCCCTTCTACCATACCCTTTAGCCCTCTCTCATACCGCTGACGGCTCCTCTCCCATACCCACCAGTAAAAATTGAGGGATTAAAGACATTACTTTCTGGAATTTCTTAGCCTGTCAATGAGTTATTTTTTTTTGCATGATGGCATTTGCCAACTATTTCTGCAAAGCAGGGAAAAGCTCCTTGGCCATTAGACGTGCTCTTCCCAGAACGGGGATCAGGGCAAATCGACCGAAAGCATCAGGAGTGGTAACGAGAGACGCCACTACAAAAGAACCTCAGCGATTAAGGGATATCTGATTTTCCACATATTCAGGTGCAATTACAGCAGACGAGCCAAGGCCTGGTTTACCCCACACCCCCCCACACCCCCTGCCATATTAGCCCTGTCAGTGGGCAAAGGGGCAAAAGCTAAAACTTACTTTGCTGTCGACTCTTCGTCATACTTGGTCTTCAGATCGAGAAGCTCTGCCTGAGTTGCTTCAAGTGCTGAAAAACAAACAACCCACCCCCAGCGTAATTTGTTTCACACAGGAGTCAACAGGAGAGGGGTCAGAGTGAGGGGGGGGGAGGGGGTGGAAAGTGAAACATTGGGTTCGTTTTTTGGATTTCACAGAGACAGACTGAACACAGGCCACCACGCTTCTGTATGGGCCCAGGTTCTAGCCCAGCACCAAAAGCGATTGGGGAAACTGAAAAAAACGATGACGCCTGACACTAAGAGCATCAGGGCAGACAGGGGAGCGTTGGGCGAGGCGCAGAGCGCTGACTGAATGCGACAGATACGGATTAGTCACCTGCTGGCTGTGAGCATGTAAAAACACAAGGAAAACTGTCTGTTGGGTTCTTTGTTTGTGTGGAGGGGGTGGGGTGAGGGGTGGTGGAGGAGGAACACAGAGGGCACGGGTATGAATGGAAATGCTTGGCGGCAGGACATGGGAGGGCCTGTCTGTAACTGTCGCGCCCCTAGAACACGCCCTCCTGCCGGACACGGATGGCGTCTGTGAACGAGTGGCTGCCATTGGCCGACGTGGCGCGGGGTTCATACCTGTCTGTAAGGACTGGGCCTTGCGGTCGGCCTCCTCCAGCCTGGAGGCCATTGACTCCTGGGTCTCCTGCAGCTTTCTGGGGTGGGCAGAAACAAGAGAGGAGTCAAGAGCGAGTGGCACAAAGCGTCTTTTTCCTTTTTCTATTTCGTCCTCAGACATTCAAACCACTGTTAGTTATTTGGCTGGAATGTTTATGGCACAAGTACTCCACTTTTACGTGCTTCCCCCTAAAAAAAAAAAAGAGGTTTTATTTTTAGCTAATGAAGCTAGGCCTTTTAAGGGCAGGTTTTCAGAGACTTCCTCTATCTGGGGTATTAATAACGGCACACAACAGGCCTTCGGCCGCCAATGCCCATAGCAGCAGTCTGCCCAAGCGGTGGCACTACCTTCCTTTCCCTGCTAAATAAAGTACCCGCCTGACAGAGCCAAACGTTATATCTACAGGCTTTATATTAAGAGAGCAGGCAGGGCCAGGGATCAGCCCAATTTACAGGACAACTAGGGGGGGTTCATTGAGAAAATCAAAAATAGGAAATGCATTATTTTTCTGGTGTCCAATGCACTTACACAGATTATGTCCTACCACGATTTCCCCTGGGGTTCATTCAGACATGATGACAGTTACGCACAGTGCCGATAAGCTATTGATAAATATGCCTTTTAAAGTACAGCAGTCTAGACTTACATTCCCAAAACAGATATTTAAATCTCAAACAGTGCAAACACATTAAGTTGTTTATGTCTTGCACAGAAGTGAATATTAAAATTTCAACATGGAAACAGGGGGGAAATAAACTTCAGCACTCTTCTCGTTTAAGCTTATTCTCCTCAGGAGAGTCTTGAGTATTCCCATCAAACCACTCAGTCTCTTTATCAAAAGTATTGCAAGTAATTGGACATGTCGTGGCAGCTGAAGTGTTTTGAAACAATACTGACAGGCTGCTTGCGCTGCCAGGTCTGCAGAGTTAAGTGTTTATATGCAGGCTGGGTTGGTTCTTGGCGCTCGGCTTGGCAGGAGTCTAAGCAGACGGCACCCGTTTCCTTAATAAGGACACTGGGGCTGGAGGGTGCCTGAACTGGCCTGGCCTGACCTCGCCCAGACAATCAAAACCAGCCTCCGGCCGATCCACAGAGAGAGCGCCAAGCCAAACCCGCCGTCAGGAAAGACCCGGGCCGGGCCAAAACTCATACACACGGCTGCGCTCACATGCTTGCACGGTCGCCCACCACACCCGTATCACTGGCTACAGCTGCAGCTCCAGCTCAAAGCCACAGGAAAGTGGGGCTGACCTCTCTCTGATCAAACCGGACGACGGTCGTTCTCAAAGGATGAAGAACGGGGAAAACTTTCCCCAACTCTAAAGTCTCGGGGATAATCAGCTGTGGTGGAGTGATATATATCAGGGATTCTCAAACCCAGCCCCTGAAGGACCCATTTACACACGCTGGCTTTTATTCTGACCACAACTGCAACCCCGGAAATGTAACAAGCTGCTAATTGTTCTTAATTTGACTAGTGTCCACTGAGGGATGATTTACTCTCTTAAGCCATATTATGTTCAAAATAACTGCATGCCATAAAGAATAAATATCCCATAATCACATCACGAGACTTTAAATCAGTCAGAATTAATGCTTTCAGTTTCTCTAATGTGCTAATATGGCAAATGATTCCTTTTCTAATTGATTCAATTACAGACTGACAGGTGAAATCAGCGGGGCTTCATAACGGCTGAAAGCATGGAGACCAGGTCACTGAAAACAAACCATTTGCGGAAAATCAAGACCTCAAACACTAAGCAAATGTCAACGAGTGGAGCCTGCATCGAATTAATAACCTTAAGCAAAAAGAATTATGCAAGGACTTAAAACACATGTTTTCAACAGCCTCATTTGATCAAGAGATTGGTTGTAACAAAAACCAGCATGCAAAGGGGTCCCCCTGGACCAAGTCTGAGAACTGGCTTCTGCCAACACAAGGAAAACTGTGCCCCCCCCCGGACAGTGGGTGGACTTTAATGACAAGATGATAGTTCTTGGGGGAAAAACACCAACTGTTTATGACACTGGTGCTGGTGCTTAGTTTACGCTTTCACTGTCCTTCAAAATTCCCTAAAAACCAAACTAGCAGACAGCCTGAAACAGGACTTCACTGTTACGCCTGTGGCCCTCGACTGTCATCCTGTGATCTTTATGAGGGGATGTGAGGGAACAGTGCCTATGCTGAGGGCAGGAAGTCATTCAGGATGCTGTACTCCAGGCAAGACTGGGGAAGCGGGGGGGCAGACAAGGGCCATGCTAACAATTAGGATGTAAACAGAAGAAAACAGGTGAACTGCACCTCCCCCCCACAGAGGTTTTCAAGTGCATAATGGCGGTTAAACCAGTAACACGCTACAGTACACGGAGCATTGCTAAGCACGGTGCATTCCAGCGGTCAACATACCAAGGCCAGTCATGAATAAAAAGGCCTTTGGCATCGTCACACAGGCAAAATGGCCGACATGTAAACAAACATGGCGGTATTAAAAGGTATCACGGGGGTATAGCGTCTTTGTAGAAAAAGCAGAGGCCCCCTTGTTCCTCCATACAGGCTAGCGTGTGAGCGGTATGTGCGCTAACAGAGACACGTGCCCCAGTCATTTCTACACAGGTAGATGCTGCTGCCCCTCCCCCCACCACCCACAAATGCTGTTTTAGCTTCTCCCTCCTTCACTGCTCGAAACAAAAGTTCATTTTCAGACTGGCAGCTGCAACTGGTGGCTCTTATGAGCCACATCGCGTGCGGCCCTGCCAGCCATTCACGCTCAGCTCTTCGGTTTCATTTTTTTTTAAAAAGAAAAAGAAAAAAAGTTTGGTGGGTGTCTCAGATTTCACCTACTTCTAAAAACAAAAATGTACTACTTAATTTGCGTAATACAAAGAAACTGTATTCCTGTGTTGACAGGCAGACAGCACAGTGACATGCTTCTTGCCGGTGGAGGTGGAGTCAGTCTCAGGAAACCGTGTGCCAGAGTGCAGGCGCAGACGAGGCTGTTGGTCTGTACAGAGAGCACGATGCACACAGTGGGTGGCAGTGTTTGGCAATGCTTAACGGTTCAGTAACTGGGTTTGTATTTGTAACTCAGAGGTTACAGATTATACTCTTCAGCAAGGTACTTTTTATACAGTTGTATAAAGGTACACACACACACACACACACAAATTCAAGCAGTGTAATAAGAATAATAACTGAATAAGAATTCTTGCCTAAATCTGCCTAAATATCAAATTTAAGGTAAACGGTGTCCAACACAGCAGTAAGGATAAACTTGGATAACTAAGACTAGGGGCCTGTTTGACGAAGCAGGATTACTGAGTTAGCTGGATAACTGCTCAAGCAAAACCTGGAACAGTTCTTTTTAATTTCAGTCCATTTCCAGATTTTAGTCAGTGGAGTTATCCAGCTAACTCAGTAAGTAATCCTGCTTTGTGATAAAGGCCCTAGCTGTCGTACTGAACATTGGGCCTGTGAGGCATCTCCAAAATGGCACTGCTGTGTCTCGCTTAATGCCCAGTCCAGTTTATGAGTCCAGTGCACTGTGCCTCGGCATGGAGGGGGCGCCGTCTCTCACCTCTCCTTCTCTGCATAGTCATTGTGAAGCTGCTGCTCCTTCTCCTGGGCCAGGTCCTCTGCCTGGCTCTTCAGGGACTCCTCATACTCCCCAATCTTCTCCTTAAGTGCTTTGATTGTAACCTCTGATAGAGGCACAGGGAATTACAGAGAGGCAGAGAGAGAGAGAGAGACAGAAAAACAGAGACAGAAAGAGAGGCAGACAAAATTAGGTTTAGATCAATCGTTCCCAAGCGTAGCCCTAACCAGATCTGCTAATACTCTGCATACCCCTGCCAGTACATTCTATTATAAAACCACGGTACAGCAGGACCTAATTACCTCGCGCAAGGTGAACATTTTCAAAGTTGCATTCCGTGGCGATGGTATACGAGTTAAACCCCATCCTTTTAAATGAACAAACTGGCAGGAGTACTTCTAACACTTATGAACAAAATAAAACAAACAAAAAAACCTGCCCTGTTCATAGAGGGTATTACAGCCTGCAGAACCACCCAAAGTACTCCCAGGGGTACAAGTGCCCTAGTTTGGGAACCAGCGGCCTGAAGTGAACAGGTCTAGAGCACACCTTAGACATTCACTTACAGCGATACTGAGAGCACATTGTTAAGCTATCTGGCCCAGTCTGAGGAAACATGTGTGCTACACATTACCCTTGGACATAAGAACAGTGTTTACTCTCACGCTTGCTAATGCACACACTCCCACAGAACATGTAAAACTTCCTCGTCTTTCAACAAGCTCAGTCTCAGTTATGAGGCAAGAGTCATTCTTCTACACAGTAGTGCATACATTCCTATGTAAATACCTACACGGTTACAGTGCACAGTACATAAAGGGCCTGGTTTACTAAGACATTTTAGCATGTGCAAAACCTTTTAGCACACGCAAAACCAATAACAAGATTGGTCATGGTATTTAAAAAGATAAAACATTTTTGCACCAATCATTGGTCGTGTTACTTGTTTTGCGTGTGCTAAAAGTTTTTGCACATGCTAAATGTCTGTAGTAAATCAGGCCCATAGTCAGGTAATATGGATTATGAATACAAAATAATGAGCAATGACCTGAACATACCATCCAATCAGAGGCAGGTGCCAGGCAGAGGTACCAAAAAGTGGCTGTGTTGTCCAAAAAGGCACTGAGTGAAACTGCAGTGAGCTTGAATGTACCGTAATTGCACAGGCGTTCTGTTTTAATGCCATTTTATAATCTAGTCTCCCAGAGCCATTTCCATTCCATTTCCACTTCTGTACACCAGTCACCACCCAGCCCTGCTTCTGATTCCTATTGATTCACAAATCAGTGCTTAGGGAGGGACCCTGGCAACGTGCTCACCCTGCTGGGCCCTGCTGAATGAGCAACACAATGGAAATAAGAGACACTGAGGTGTGTGTGTGTGTGTGTGTGTGTGAGAGAGAGAGAGGGGGGGGGGGAAAGAATGAGAGGGAGAGGGAGAAAGAGAATGAGATAGAGGGAGAGAAAGAGAGAAGAAAAATGGAGAAAGAGAATGAGAGAGAGAGGGAGAGAGGGGAAGAGAAAAAGAGCAAGAGAGAGAAAGGAGAAAGAGTGAGAGAGAAAGATAGAGGGAGTGAAAGAAAAAGGGAAAAGGAGTGAGAGAAGAGGAGAAAGAAAAAGAGACAAATCTGTGTGTTCCTGACTGAGAGCTCTCAGTTCCCCCTCAGTGCTTTTTTTTCCTTCTCTTTTTTCCCTCCTCTGCTGTGATTTAAACTCCAGCATTTCAACCCTGACACATAATCAATGGCGACGAGTCCCTTTGGAGACCTTTTACCCCTTAACTATTAAATTGAACTTTAAACATTTAGGTTGCGGGGGATCAATGGCCTCAGCTGGGAAGAAGGCGAGGGGTTCTGGGGTGGGGTGGGGCTATCTGTGTGTGCGTGTGTGAGTGTGTGAGGGCGGGATATCGCCTGCACAGCAATAGGAGGAGGGGGGGGCTACAAAAATAAAAATCAATGCCAAAATAAAATATTGCCGCTATTGAGTAGCTTCAATTAGCTCTTGGTGGCAGGGGAATTCCAAAGGCAGGACGCCCCCCCCCCCCAGCCCCGCCCCACCTCTTCTTTTCTCACGAAGGGGGTAGAAAGGCTGCAGCAGGGAGAGAGGTTTGGAGGTTACACTCCACAGGCTCCAATTAAGAAAAAAAGGCGACTGTGGGCTTCTGAAAAGTCCCCTTCATCCTTTCACACAGGATCTGGAGCAAGTCTTACAAAAGCAATGAAATCCTAGCCCGTGTCCTCAGCTGACCTCCCCATTATACTGACCAGCTTTTATAGCTTATTACCTGCCGTTTTCAAAACCACAGCCACCTTAATAACTGTTCACCTCGAAATTACACCTGCAGCAATGAATATTTAAGGTATTTCTACCACAGGTTGTTTAATGACAGAAAGGTCCAGTGGTTCGCTAATAGTGTATTACACGTAAGAGCCGTTTCCATGGCTTAAACTCTGTAAGAGAAGGTAGAATCTCAGAACTGTATGAAGCCAAGACTAGCGTTGACATCATAACCACAAACCACTCACTGGGTGGACGGTACACATGTGCAGATTATGACATAATCATAACCTTTTGACAAATTTCTCAGAAAAGCATTTTCATGACGTCCATCCCTGCAG
Organism: Synaphobranchus kaupii; assembly: GCA_029718625.1. Lineage (NCBI taxonomy): Eukaryota > Metazoa > Chordata > Actinopteri > Anguilliformes > Synaphobranchidae > Synaphobranchus > Synaphobranchus kaupii. The sequence goes on along the minus strand of CM056389.1, from coordinate 29,544,251 downwards.
TTTTTGGGAAATTTGTGTAATGTCAAGCTTTACTTCTGACAGAAACGTCCCGCCTTAAAACTCCAGTCCCATGACAACAGTGTGGGCAGGGTGTGGCACGGGCATCTCACCCTGGTTCTTGACCTCTGCAAACTCCTTGTTGTACTCCTCCAGTGTCTCCCGGAGTTTCTGGTTCTCTGTCTCAACGTCGTGCATCCTCTGCACCTTCACCTGCAGCTGCTGACCCACCTCCAGGGCTGGGACCGGATCTGTAGCACAGTACATCACAGCACAGCTCAGCACAGCTCGGCACAGCACAGAACAGCTCAGCACGGCACAGAACAGCTCAGCACGGCACAGCACAGGCACACTGTAGCACATACCCACCAGACTGAAACACAGTACAGCATGTGCATAACAGGGCTGGATAGACATACAGACACCCTCACACTGTCTCACACACCCAGCAGACCTGGCTTACATAATAATCAGAAACACTTTAGACACCAATAAAATTCCTGCAGATTACTGACGATTTTTTAAAAGAAAAAAAAGACTTTGTACTTACAAAATCTTTCTTTCTCAAGATATTTGATGAACATTCCCAAAGATCTAAAGGAGTGCTTACAAATGTTATGAGCATCTAAAGAAATAAGAGCGTTTCAAATATGTATTAGACCCGTGTCTGAATCCCACACACACTGCAAAGTACAGCCATGCAAGAATTACAGGTTAGGAGGTCTGAAGTTATATGGTTCAATAAACCTTCCATAAAGCCACAATGAAACCAGGATTACACTTGAGGCTCCTTACTTGTCACACAGACAGAGTTTGGTGGCAGTGTGCAGTATGGTGGCAGTGTGCAGTAGTAGTGTAAATAGCGTTTGGACATTACGGTGTGCATAACCAAGACAGTGCGGTCATCCCAGGATAAAACAAGGGCGTTTGGTTTCGGAGTGTTCTGAAGTTTAGCCTTAAACTCTGAGGACTGGCTAGAATCAGAGGTGCTCCTGCGCTCACTGGTCCGTTTCCCCCTCCCCGGCTGGGCCAGGACAGGGTCGCCCCACAGCGCCTCCTTGCCATTTTGAGGCAGAGGGGGGAGAGGGAGGACGGGACAGTCTGGGGGAAAAAAAAAAAAAAAACTCCCATGGCGTTCTGTTTTATTAGCGGTTTAAAGGACTGACTAATTGCCCGACGAGTCTGATAATACTTGGGGCATGTCAGGGCTGCGGCCGCTTAAACAAAGCCTTCCCCCGCTGCCAAACCCAAAACATCCCCGCCACAGCCCACAACCCCGTCAGGAGAGGCTCCCATCACAATGATGGAAACGGGTGGTCCTGTGTGAAATTACTCAACGTGTCCCTGCAGAGATCATTCCAGCAGACCACAAACACAATACCTGCTGGGGAAACCATTTACATTTACAATATATACAAGTGTGTGAAATTGATATGACGCCTGACGATTGAACAGTGATGTAAAATGAGCTTAAGAGAAGCCTGGAGTCATATCACTCCTCCTTAGCATGGACAGAAAATGTGGAAAAACTCAGCAGATTTCAATGGCAAATATTTAAATTTGAACTTTTTAGAATTTTATTATTTTTTAATTTTTTTTATAAATCGCAAGTTAGCTAGCTGGCTTTAGCTACGTTCTAGCTTTACCTCCGCTGATGCTGCCACACATTCTGTGCTGCCCTGCGGAGCCGCTTATTCCTCTCAATGTCACATAATAAGGTTACGCAGGTGAAAGATTTAAAAATGTGATGGGGCAAAAAAAAACAAAAAAAACATGCGGCATACGGTGAAACCTGGACACGCTGAGAAAGAAACGCATGGGCAGCGATACAGAAGAGCCTGGAAATGAGTCCCACGCGTCTACACCTTGTAGCGTGGCAAAAAAACATGTTCATCAGCACCTCAGCAAGCTTCTATCGATTACATTATGTCAAGCTATAGTATAGGCTTACTAACACACTGATTTGGAACGGTTCAGACCTATTTAAATGGAACAGTGCATCCAAACACGCAAATTCTGAATATTCTGCTGCTTGTACCCCACTGGCTTCTCCTTTACGGTCTTCAGCATCTCTTATTCAGCCAAATTTCCGTGCCATTTTTTTGGACCGGAGCCCTGGTTCTCCCAGCGGAGCGGTGAACTGTGGAGCACTGACCCTGGGGACACATTCTGACACTGCCCCGCCGAGCCGGACCCAGGGCCCGGTCCAAAGCCCAGCCTGGGCACTGATACGCTGAACATTCCCCCAGATCAGAAAAACACACATCTGTCTTTACACACAGGGGGTCACGAGCTGGACTGAGCACAGCTGATATGGGCTGAAACAGGCTCTTAGGACATAAAGGCCTGTCCTTTATGATTTAATGACATAAGGGAATATGCAATAGATGCGGCGCACGTGCGCGATGTGCGTGCTGCCCCCATGTCCCTTTAATCACAGCCGAGTGTGCGCTTGTGCTGTGGCCTGTCTGCTGTGCTGACCACCAACAGCTGCCGCCAATTTCCATGGAAATGGAGGTATGATATTGTATCCGTGTTGCCTGGGAACAGCCAAGGTTCCCAAGACCAAGCAGCTAAACCTGGAGTGGGGGGGGGGTAGCATCGCTGTGAGCGTGTAGCGTGTAGCGTGTGCAGTGGAGGTCTGGCGTCCCAGGGGCCAAAAAAAAACGTCTCTCCGCTGAGTAAAACGGAAGGCTCGTCTCATCACGCTGCCTCCCCGGCCTGAGATATTACAGCCCGCCATCGCTGACTAATTGCTGGTGCGCCGAGTGCTGCTGCAGCGCTGCTATGTATAGAAGCCCCTTATTTGCATCCCGCCATTGTGCTGAGGCTGCAGGACAGCAGAGCGACTGCAGGTCACATGACCGCAGCGAGCGGATTAAGGAGGCCCGAGAAGGGCGGTGCACGGGCTCGGAGCCGGAGCGCCAAACGCACACGCTTTCGTCCTGGGGTTTCAGGCCTCCACGCTCACAAGGAGGGTTAAATTAAAGGACCGTACCCCCTACAGGTGCCTTAGAACTGAATTTAAACCAAACCGAGACAGACGACGCGCAGCGAATCCCTCCAGCGCAGCGACACCAACTGACGGCGGGAACAACCGAAGTGGAGTTTCTAAACTACCTGCCAGTGTTCCAGTTGGCGGGGGAGAAAATCAATAAAAAGAGAAGCAACTCAAGAGGCGATGTGCTGTGGAGGAACAATGGCTTTATTTTACGGCTGGAATTCCAGCGGCTCGCCTCCCGAATCCGGAGCAACGAGCAGTGGCTTCGTCTTTGCTTCGCAATGTACCGTATCAGGCCGCTTTAAAAAGATAAGATGTGCAATAAATTGTGTATTAGTCATACTTCTGAGACTGGATTTGGGCCAGGGGGTACTGGGAAGGGTCCTCTTCAAACCCCACCGGGTTATACCCTACTGGGACTTTAATCCCCATTACAGCCAAAAGCCTTCCCCCTCCATTCTGCTGAGAATGGAGGGAGAATGCTCTTTTTCCGTTTCCCCTGCGCTGGTGTGCCAGGCTGCGTCTCTCGGGGAGTCTTTCCACGTCCCCCATTGGGGCGGGCCCAGCACTCTATGGGGGAGAGGGGCCCCAGCGCTCTGTGGGGGAGCGGGGCCCCTCGGCCCCCGCGGTGGCCCCAGCGGTGGTCCCCTCTCATCCCCAGCTCGACAGCAGGCCCCTCTCATCTGCGCCCGTCATCAGCATACTAATTGCCGTATGACTAATTATGCCCCAATTCCAGTTGATTTTCTTTAATGAGACAGCTGGGTTAATTATGTAATCATATGATTACATTAGCCCCCAGAGCCCTGCCGGGACACGCAAGAGCAAGGGGGGAGGGGCACAGAGTGACAGCAGGAACAAGACCGATCCAGAGAGAGAGAGAGAGAGTGAGTGAGAGAAACAGTGAGTGAGTGAGAGAGAGGAAGAGAGTGAGAGAGAAAGAGAGGGTAAGAGGAAGAGAGAGAAAGGGAGAGGATAAGTGAGTGAGAGAGGAAGAGAGAGAAAGAGAGGGTAAGAGGAAGAAAGAAAAAGGGAGAGGATAAGTGAGTGAGAAAGGAAGAGAGAGAGAGAGAATGAGAAAGGAGAGTGACTGATGAAACTGTGAGAAAAGTGAGTGAGTGAGACAGAGTGGATGAGAGAGACTGACAGAGTGAATGAGCGTAGAAGGTTTAGCGTGAGAAAGTGAGTGACAGAGTGGGTGAGTGAAAATGAGATAGAGAGAAAGAGAGATAGAGAGATAGAGAGATGAGTGTTCCAGGCTGCGATGGAGACAGCAGGAGGAAGAGCAGTCAGCTGAGGGGTGCGGTTCCCGTGGCGACGCAGCGGGAGTTTCGGGGGGGGGGGGGGGGGGGTGACTCAAAGCCGTGCTGGGATTCGGGCTCCCCTCTGCGAGGCTCGTTGCAGGCCCTCACATGTGCTAAACGAGCGGGATTAACGCAGCGCCACACAGGAATTTCACGCCAATTTCCGTGTCCTCAGGTGGAAATCCCTGCTTAACGCCGGGCCCAGAGCACAATGAGAGTTTGTGCTGCAGACGACAGGAGCCACTCGGGCAGCAACCACGCCGATTCGACACGAGACCTTCCCCCGCTTGGGGGTGAACACGTCTCTCTTAAAAGTCATCGTCTCACCCACGATATGTCTCTAGACTCAGCATCACCCTGCCACCTGCAGCGGAACACGCGGTAGCGTGCGTTTGCATTCCGTCTAGCTACGCAGCCGCACGCCTGAGTGCTACGCCCTTCCCGCTGCGGCTCCAGTGGCGGTATGTTGGGTGTGCGTTTTCTGTGTGACGTTGAGTGCAGGATGCATTCGAGTTCAAATAAAGACGTTCTTCAGCATGGAACCAACGGGGGTGGCGTCAGGCAGGGACGTGTGGCAGAGCACTCGCTCGCTCTGACAGAGGAATGCGCCGCCAGCCGCTAGCCAGCCGAGCAGACTCCCATCGCCGTATTCTCGGCGGAAATACCGGCGCGAGCCGCGGACGTCACGAGGTGTACCGCGACAAACGAGCTGCAGAACGCAGCCGGCGAGCGAGCCGCGCAGAGAGCCCGGCACTTCCTCGCGACAGGAAGCGACCGGAGCGGGATGCGCGCATCGCCGTTGCGTGGGAAGGTTCCGGAAGCGAGCGGAGCCGGAGGGCAGGATGGCGGAGCGCCGCACTGAGACGCTGCCTCAGGGAGGGGGGGCGCCAAACAGACGGGAGGCGGAAGCAGTTGACAAGGATGTGGTCTGGGAGGCTGGGTAAGAAGCGAGAGAGTGAGAAAGAGAAAGAGAGAGAGAGAGAGCGATAGAGCGAGACAGCGGAGGGAAACAGGGAGGTGGTGACACACTACAGGCGTGGCACTGAGGGGAAGGAGGTCTGCGGTGTGTGTGTGTGTGTGTGTGTGTGTGTGTGTGTGTGGGTTCATGTTTGTACGTAGGTATGTGTGTGTCCCTCTGGCTGTCAGGATAGGAAAAGAAAGAACGTGACCCCAGTAGCTGTGCTCTACAATGTCTTGTATGGAAATGTGGCTGGTGGCGACGGCTCTTACACAAACACACACAAACACACACGGAAGGCACACCTGTGTAAAACACCAGCAGTCACGCAACCATCATTCCCCCACACAGGTATAGGCACTCAGACAAGAAAGGGCAGGCACTAGATTATACAGATAAATGCACACAGACATTCCCAGACTTCCAGAGGGACAGGCAGGATACGCACACATACACACACAGACAGAAACATGCGTAGGCACACACATGAATTGACACGTGTACACTCATATACACTCATACACACAAAATCTCACACACACACACACAATCATGCATACATATGTACACTCATATATACACACACACACACATACAGACAGACAGACAGACGCACGCACATTCACACGGTAATACAGATGCGCACGCCCACATACACAAAGTCACACATACACACACAGTCACAAACACATCACATAGTCACACATACGCACACACACGCACACAGTCATAAACACACACGCACAGTGCAGAAGACGGCTAATGTCAGGCAGTAACGGCAGGCAGGCCTATAGGTGCTGCTAATGTGTGCTGCCAGAGTTCTGGGCTCTCTGTGTGTAGTGGCCTGCTACAGGACACCCCCCCCCCCCCCCACCGCGTTTAGTTTAGCAGGGCTGGGAAGAGGAGCAGTAATTTACTGATGTACTAAGTGCTTCCCCAGGCAGGCCTGCTCCAACAGGCCCCGCTGTCTTGTCTGCCGCCCGCCGCTTTGGGGGAGCACTGGAAATGTACATGGGCCCGTTTGGAGGCCTCCCAGGCCGTTATTCTGCCCCAGCTCCAGTTCAGCCAGCAGTCAGACAGGCCCCCCGTTTAAAAATTATCTGTCCCCCCTGCAACCCCCCACCGCCCCATGTTTTAGTCGGAAGAATGAGCCAGAGCTACCTGCCTTTTCAGCCGAATCGGGGCAGATCGTAACCCGAAGACGTCGGGAAAAGTCATTACGATTCGGCTGGTCCCCGTCACCAGAGCCCCGCGTGTCTCTTAAATATGAAATACTGTGTTTATGGTCTGTTTGTTCCAGTCAAACCGCACCACGCTGGGCCAGACGCGCGGACTGTCCGCATCCACGCCGCCATGGGGGAAGCTCAAGATGGCCGATCCGGGGCGCACACTTACCTGGGACATCGATTAATCTCTTGTACACGTTCAGGAAGGCCGCCTCAGACTCCTTACTTCTTTTACTCAAGGCGTCGATCTGCAGACAGAAGGGGGAGGGGGGAGGATTTTTGGCTGACATTTATGGCAAGCAAACCCAGAGGAGCCTGGGACACAGACGAGGAGACAGACAGAAAAAAAATCTCCTGTTTTAACTGCTGTGACTGGGGGGGAAAAAACGCAACAAAACAAAAAAAATAAATAAAACATTCATAATTATACGATCTGATTTTCACCAGTAATCTTCTTTTGTGTTGGCTGTTGGGTAAGTAAGAAAGCATTAGTTGGAAACAGTTGGATTCAAATCAAACTAAAAGGCCCAACACCATAAATACCAGGTCATAACAGCCTTATGACCTAAACAGGTGCCTGGTGTTTAGGGCTGCAGGGGCCCTAAACACCAGGCCCCTAAAGCCCTATGCCCTAAACACCAGGCCCCTAAAGCCCTATGCCCTAAACACCAGGCCCCTAAAGCCCTATGCCCTAAACACCAGGCTCCTAACGCCCTATGCCCTAAACACCAGGCCCCTAAAGCCCTATGCCCTAAACACCAGGCCCCAAAAGCCCTATGCCCTAAACACCAGGCCCTAAAGCCCTATGCCCTAAACACCAGGCCCCTAAAGCCCTATGCCCTAAGCACCAGGCCCCAAAAGCCCTATGCCCTAAACACCAGGCCCTAAAGCCCTATGCCCTAAACACCAGGCCCCTAAAGCCCTATGCCCTAAACACTAGGCCCCTAAAGCCCTATGCCCTAAACACCAGGCCCCTACAGCCCTATGCCCTAAACACCAGGCCCCTACAGCCCTATGCCCTAAACACCAGGCCCCTACAGCCCTACAGTGATTCAGTGAAAGCACGGTTTCCCTGTACACTGCACATAGTAGACAAAACACGGCTTCTTTAAGTGAACTGCTTCCAATTTCTGTTCAAATTTATTGTGAGGAAAAAAATTAAAAAACAGAAAATCCCTTCAAATTCTTCAGTTACAGTCTTCAAATTCTCAGTTTTTTGGCTTTTCTGCATCCAGAAAAAAAATAATGGTAAGGAGTTGTCCTTTTAAGAGAGGAGTTGTGGGCCGGAAGTGCAGTCAGAGATTTGAACAGTCTGGCTGTCCCTGATGCCGTTTTAACTAATTCACAAATGCTGAAAAATTTATATTGCTCTATTATACAACTGCGTGAAAAGCCGGGCAGGATGAATTATGTCTATCCGCCCACTTCTCACATCTCATCTGAGATATGCGAAGTATCAAAATTTGCTCTATGTCACATTTTTATACCTTCACAGATATGGAACAATATCCTGTCTAAGGCTATTGAGCTGTGAACCACAGAGCTGGCCTTGGCTGGTTCCCACAGCCCTACACCCCAAACACCAGACCCCTACAGCCCTATACCCTAAACACCAGGCCCGTACAGCCCTGTGCCCTAAACACCAGGCCCCTACAGCCCTGTGCCCTAAACACCAGGCCCCTACAGCCCTATACCCTAAACACCAGGCCTCTACAGTCCTACACCCTAAACACCAGGCCCGTACAGCCCTGTGCCCTAAACACCAGGCCCGTACAGCCCTGTGCCCTAAACACCAGGCCCGTACAGCCCTGTGCCCTAAACACCAGGCCCGTACAGCCCTGTGCCCTAAACACCAGGCCCGTACAGCCCTGTGCCCTAAACACCAGGCCCGTACAGCCCTGTGCCCTAAACACCAGGCCCGTACAGCCCTGTGCCCTAAACACCAGACCTGTACAGCCCTGTGCCCTAAACACCAGGCCCCTACAGCGCTGTGCCCTAAACACCAGGCCCGTACAGCCCTGTGCCCTAAACACCAGGCCCCTACAGCCCTAGACCCTAAACATCAGGCCCCTACAGCACTGTGCCCTAAACACCAGGCCCCTACAGCCCTAGACCCTAAACATCAGGCCCCTACAGCACTGTGCCCTAAACACCAGGCCCCTACAGCCCTAGACCCTAAACACCAGGCCCCTACAGCGCTGTGCCCTAAACACCAGGCCCCTACAGCACTGTGCCCTAAACACCAGGCCCCTACAGCGCTGTGCCCTTAACACCAGGACCCTACAGCCCTATACCCTATACCCTAAACACCAGACCCCTACAGCCTTACACCCTAAACACCAGGCCCATACAGCCCTACACCCTAAACACCAGGCCCCTACAGCGCTGTGCCCTTAACACCAGGACCCTACAGCCCTACACCCTAAACACCTGGCCCCTACAGCGCTGTGCCCTAAACACCAGGCCCATACAGCCCTACACCCTAAACACCAGGCCCCTACAGGCCTACACCCTAAACACCAAGACCCTACAGGCCTACACCCTAAACACCAGGCCCCTACAGGCCTACACCCTAAACACCAAGACCCTACAGCCCTACACCCTAAACACCAGGCCCCTACAGGCCTACACCCTAAACACCAAGACCCTACAGCCCTACACCCTAAACACCAGGCCCATACAGCCCTACACCCTAAACACCAGGCCCCTACAGGCTTACACCCTAAACACCAAGACCCTACAGCCCTACACCCTAAACACCAGGCCCCTACAGGCCTACACCCTAAACACCAGGACCCCATACATAAGTGGTCCCCAACCCTGTTCCTGGAGATCCAGCAGTCCTGTAGGTTTTCACTCAAACCTTAACAAAGCACACCTCATTCAACAGCTAGAGATCTCATTGAGCTGCTAATTCGTAGAATCAGGTGTGCCAGATTAGGGTTGAAATGAAAACCTACAGGATGGTAGATCTCCAGGAACAGGGTTGGGGACCACTGCCTTACATAGCTGTAGACCCAAAATAACAGGCGCTGCAGAAAATAAAAAACCCACGTTGACTTGTCGTCATGTTGGGTTGCGTGGATGCCAATCGCTTTATCTCCAGTTCATTCAGAACACTGCCACTCAGTTAGACCAGTGGCCCAGCGGAAACTCCTGTGCTCTTCAGTTTCCTCATACTGAGGGAGTATTGGTGGCCGCTGACGGTGTGCTGGGCCATACCGTACGGACGGGTGCAGCGTTGAACTGGGCCGAAGCCCAAAAAGTGGGTCAAAGTTGGTAGAGTGCAGGAGGAGAGGACTCATATTGGCAGTTTTCTTTTGTCAAAACTGAACATCTTCCTCATTACATTTACAATTCACACCCATGGGGTGGCAGTGTTTGTCCAATCACAATGACCCACATTAGGAGTCCACTGCAAACTGTTTTGTAATAAACACTGAATGATTCTACCTTAAACACAAACACTGCCATCATGGACCTGTCTCCTAGAACGCAGTCCAGGATATGAAAACAGTCTAACAGCAAGACAAATGGAGAAAAAAAGCTGTATCCTGCGTATGGATGTTAAAAAAAAATTTTTTTTTAAAGAATTCTGGGAAAATAACTTACACACTTTAAAAAGTTACAATGCAAGAAAGCCATTATCAGGTGATTCAGTGAGAGCATGGTTTCCCCGTACACTGCACATAATAGACAGAGCACTGCAGCTTTAAGTGAACTGCTTCCAATTTCTCTTCTAATCCTTTAACAAATTTATTGTAAGAGAGAGAAAAAAAAAAAACTGAAAATCAAATAAAAATTCTAAGTCTTCAAATTTTCAGCCCAGTCCCGGTTAGAGCTGATTTATGGAAAAGGGCAGTTGCCACTGTAAATAGGCTATATGTAAGAGTCACTTTTCATTCCTATGGGAAAGAAATTAAATCTTTTCAGATGTTTTTTTGCCGGAAAACATCTGGATCAAACTAGGCGAGGCCAAGTTCTCCCTCACAGATGGAGCTATTAAAGTCCCAGCTTTCTGAGTAGAGATCGGCCAGAAACGTTGATCTCGTCAGAGACAGGGGGAAGGGGTGAAGGGGGGAGGGGGGGGGGGGGGGCACATCTCATTTTATCGTTCGTTTAATTGCGCTTTAAAGAGCCACACGGGGGTTTTTCTCTGAAAAATGATCAGTCGTTTTCCTTATGGTAAGAATTTGACATGCACGTCTAACTGAAGTCACTTGAAGTTTTCTGGAAAGAAGAATAAGAAAACTGACAGGCATTTGAAGAACGATGTGCAAACCTTGCGAAGCGAGCGACAAGGAAAAGGCTCCACACGGCAGACCGACTAACGCTGGGGACGGCGCGTCAAACCGAAGACCGTCATCTCCCTGCAGACCGAGCCTGAGTGTGTTTAAAGTAGTGCAGGGGCACAACTGTGATGTCCATAGTAAACAGCTGCTTAACAAGAGCTGCTGTAGACCAGCGGTTCCCAAACCATTCAAAGGCCAGGACCCAAACAATGAATAAATGTATTTATACATTTACACAGCCTGTGATCCAATGTAGAGTAAGTAACATGATAAAATTTTACATTTTAAATTATATAATCCAATTTTCATCATTTCACTCATTTTCAACTTGCATAACATAACATGCACATACACTTGTCAGTGCAGTGTTTAGTTTAATTTAAAGAATGTCCATTGAGAGGGGAGAAGAAGGTATGTTTATGGCTACGTTCACACTGGCACTGCAGGTAAAAATTGGCCCAGATCCGATTTTTTCCTCAAATGTGACACAGATCTGATTTTTTTATGGAAGTGTGAACAGCGAAAATCACATTGAATCTGACATTTCCAATTCTCATTTAGGCCATTTTTGAATGTGGTATTAGATTCCGATACATAAATGATTGTGTCAAAGCGACCGCAGTCTGAACAGTCAGATCAGAATTCATGTGACTTTTTACGTCATTTTTGATGTATCAGGGCATTAGAACGTAGCGCACAGGCTAATTAACTCACTACTGTACAGGGTAGGTTATCGATAGTTTCATATTATATTATCATGTGTTGTCATTTTAGATAAGTGGTAAATGTGTAAAGCAGTGGATTTTGTTGCGCACAAACGAAACACCATAATAAGCACGCAGTGATGTTAGGTTATAGGCCTAGGTAACGTTACACAGCCAAGTTGAACAGATGTGTGATAGCTTTTTTATATTGTGTATTTTAACACGGCTGGGACGCTGTATTGACCAATCTGCATCCCGGAACTATCCGTTTTATAAATGTTATATCGTCTGGTCTCACTAGCCAAACGGCCGAGCGCTCCATTTACTTAACTCGCCCGTCCTCAGAATCACTCGCCCAGGCTAGTGGGCGTGGTTAATTTCATGCCATGCTTGAATTTCACTGAAACCGCCCATGTCACGGTCCCCCCATTTCTGGCTCCGATCTCGCATTCAAGAGTCCCTCTGCACAGAAGTAGCAGCCATGGCAGCACAAGAAGCTAGTTAAAACCTTGGCTTTTTTCCCCGTCTCCTCACCCTTATCATCATTAGCTCCACTGCACATCAACTTTAAAATTAACGCAGAAGCTGTGACTTTGATGACTTCCTTTTTGTTGTTGTTTATTTCTGCAGGCTGTGTGACAGGTGCCATGTATTTTGTTTTTGTTAATTTGCACATGCGGGTCATTTGAGGAGAGCAATAGGTTCACACTGGAATCAGATATGAGCCACATTAAAAAAATAATGTGAACAGCCAAACAAAGAAAATCGGATCTGAGCAATAAATCGGAATTGAGCACTAAGGCCTGCAGTGTGAACGTAGCCTATGTATGAGTCCTACAGACCCATACAGCAGTGTGTACCAAAGCTCCCGTTTTGGGGAGTCCCTGTTTGCAGACGGTCCTGAAGGGGTGCCAGGGTGATTCTGCGGGTGGGGCTCAGCTCAGGTCGCCTGCCAGCCTCACAGAGGGCCGAGGCGGACGCCACGTAAAGACGCCGCGTGCGACGATGCAAAACACCGCATGGCATGGCAAGAGGCGCCAGTGAAGAACGTTTCTGAGGTTCGCCGGCGATGTCCCAAAAAGAAAGGGGGGCTGGACGCGCTGGCTGACAACGGCACCACCATCGCTCTTCGTGGAACCTCAGACTCAGTGGCTCTTAAAATAGGAGCGGTCGCTATGCGGGTGACGCTGGGGGCGGCAGATAAAGAAGAGGACCCTCTCCGGGCCGTTGGAGATGGTCAGCCCGCCAGCCAGTGCCGCTGACCTGATCTGCCCTGTAACTGCAGACCTGGTTATAAGCCAGGGATAAATGATCCGGTGCTGGGGGGAGTGGGGGTGGTGGGGAGGGGGGAGGGATTAATGGATTTGCAGTCTTCTTTAAAGCAGGGAATTACAACCTGGGGATCACTACTGAAAACATCCTGTGGCCTGAGCTTCTCAATTCTGTCCAGGACAGGAAGTCGTGTAACTGCACGGCCGACAGGAAGCCAGAGGCATTCTGGGCCAGCGACAGACAAACATGCACCTCGCTCCCACAAACTGTGAAATGTCACAATTGGCAATGAGAAGATGGACACATGAATAGATTGGATACTGGTGACACCTGATGGAGACCTGCACCAATAGCAGCCGAGCGGTGTTGTGACGTCACAGCCAGCCCCGCATAGCAATGGTGACTTTAAACTGCAACTAAAGATCATCACCACAAAACTGCGTGAGATTGATCCCTGCAGAGATTTCGGTAATGAGATACAAGCGCTCCGCTTCCAAAAATTCTGCGGTAGCACAGTTCAATAAGCAAAGCATTAAGACTAACCTGAGGAAGGAGCCCTTGATGTATGCATCCGCTGATATGAGCCGATCGTGGTAACAGGATAGAGCACAATAACATCACTCCTGGGGTTTGCTTAATAGGCCGATGGAGCTATAACTGTGCTGCAGTAAAAATCTCTCAGGTTAAAGTGCACTTTATTTAAATTCAAACCCTGCTGTGGGTGTCGGGTCAGTCTAGGGCAGGGCCACTCAAGCTCTGTTCCTGTCGGTCAGCAGTCGATGGACGTTTCCCAGATTTAATACCTAATACCTTTCCACATCTGGGGAGCAACGGCAATATGGACATGTCGAGACGGTGACCTTGTGCCCAAAGAGGTCAAGTGCCCGGCTGGAAGTCGAGGGCTGCCGACACCATGGCATTGCAGAACTGAACTATGCATCTTTATAGCAAGAACCTACCCTGAACCTCCTGAAAAAGGGTTAGGCGCACAGTGGCGCTATGTCCCCGGGGCGGAATGGACAGCCATGGATGTTCTCGGATGACCAGCTCGCTCCATCCTTTATGGCAAACGGTTTGGGACGTTCCAACGTTTTGTGCTACCCCCAGCCCCATGCGTTTGGCGGAGAGATTTCGCTTTCTCAACTGTCTTTTTCGGCGGAGCTTATTTTTGGCGCCGGCTTGTTTTGGAAAACATCGTACACGCTCTGAGCAGCGCTGAAGGTGTCCTTAAAGGACACGCGTTAACAGGATTCATTAGCGTCTAATTTAATTTCTCAGTCACTGAGTGCTCTCTGCTCTGTGCTCTCGTGTTGCAGATTGTTATTTTATTTTTAACCCCGTGTATTTACTGTTAATTCAATACCAGATACTGTACGTCTGCAAAGGGCTTCGAAAGTGGGGAACAGTCTCAGCCCAAAGAAATTAGATCCAATGGAGCAGCCAAGAAGCTGGCTGCTACGCTGAAATGCATCCCCACCAACTCTACATCTTGAAAAAGCAGCACAGCAACACACGGCACGGGGGGGGGTTATGAAGGACTAACTAAAAGAGTAGTGCCTGAAGGAGTGATACTCCCAGTCTCCCACAGGGGGTGCTGTGGAGCTGCCCCCACGCCCCCCACCCCACACACTCTCGCCACACACACGCCTGCCTTTCCGCATGCTGCGCTCCTCTGCTCCCCATTGTCTTCTCATTTCCTGACAGGAAAAGAAGCGCTCGCTCGTTTTTGCAAATGAAAAAACAAACATCTCCGTAGCACTTGGCCCCTCTCCTAACCCTCCAGGCTCTTCAGTAGTTTGTTGCGTCTCAGTTATTCTAATGCACTGTGTGTCATGCCGTGTGCCTTGTTGTATAGGAGGAGGAGGGAGGAGGGAGGGGGGAGGGGGGAGGGGGGGAGGGGGGGAGATGCCCCCCCCAGCCCCCCCCCCCCCCCCTTTCCCAATGGAGCATGCAGAAACACACTTGTATCTGACAAGCTGCCATTGTGAATAACACAGTGGTTCTATTTAGTCATCTGTTTTGTTGCATTTAAATAGTTCCAATGTCTTTCATGCTACAACATACGGCATTCCCTGAGACCCACACAACACTAAAAAAAAACTTAAAAAAAACATCTATTATCTGGGAGCAGCCCGACACCACTTGTGAGGAAAAATAACGAAAATAAAATGCGCGGTATGAAAACGCTGGACGTCGTGCAGAGGACAGTGGCTACCCTTCGTCTGCCAAGAGTCTGAATTACTGCAGAGCCAAATCCTGGAATCTCCGACTGCATTTTAAAGAGCGTATGAGGCTGGGTATTTTTAAACCCCGGTTATTTAAACAAAGCGATTATCTCGGTCAATAATAGGCCAGAACAGGGAACACAAACCACAATGAACATTAATGGAGCAGACAGGCCATAATTTCACTCCCGAGAGGTGTCCGGGGAGCGCCCCGCTCAAGACTGCACTTCGTGAAACTTACATAGCACTTTCTGCAGTCTAATTTTTTAAAACGAGCGCTGTCAAACCGTCGAAGCCACCTCCCATTCAGAGTCACTCTGTGACAGACAGCCATTTGAAGCTGTTTAAGAAAGGCTGTTTATTATTTTTAGTGGGTTTTCAGGCTCAAAATCCAGCATTGTTTTATTTTTTTCTTCCTTAAATTAAATCCCATCTGCAGTTGGTTTCTTATTTGGGGCTTCTGGACCAGTGGGCTATATTTAGACCTATAACTGGCCAAGGCTGGCTGATAACAGCAACTGACCAATTATTGACTCATGACACGCGGCGGGTTTCTGTTCTTTATTTAGCGCTCAGTACGAAGGCCCTGGGAGACCGCTGAACAGAGCGTTTCAGTTAGTTACCTCACAACCCACTCCCAGGCCCTTCTGGTTTTTACACAGTATCGCTTCACCGCTCCATTTTTATTAGCGCAGAATCCAAACTGGTGTTAAAAAATATATATATTTCGTATAGGCTTTGAGAGGGATCAATGTTCATGGGAAAACTGGGTTGGGGGTTGTGTCTGCACTCAGATGGAGAAGAAGAAAGGTGAAGTTTTGGTTTTTTGAAAAAAAGAGGTGAAGGGATTGATATAAAGATAGATGGTAAAGGAGGAGTAAAGAGGACACCGGCATGAAATGACCCAAACTTGGACGACACAGCGCATTACAGATCCAACTGGTCAGCTCAGGCTATAATTGCACACTGCAAGGACATTCTGTGCAGACAGACAGGGTCAGGAATGGAACGGAAAATTAACCAATAAGGAAGAAAACGGTAGTGGCGGGCGGCGTTGCCACGGTAGCGGTGGGGCTGCTAACTCTCCCGGCCCAGACTGTGGCGAGCGGGAGACGAGGCAGACGATGGATTTCCACTTGATCAGAGAGGCAGGTAGAACAGGCTGAGCAGGTGGGGCCAGCTACGGTAGCAGTCTACTGGATAGCACTAACCCGCTCTGCGGCTCATTAATCTCGAGTGGCTCTACGCACGGTAGAGGCTCTTGTGAATTAGACCCCGCTCCGTGGTAGCGGTTAGCAACCCTCCCATTCCGCCATCCTCACCCGCTTCCCTCATCGCGGTCCCCTCTCCCCCTGCCGATGTACCGGAATGTCCCACAGCAACACCGCACGAAGGGCATCGGCGCTGACCCGGGCCCGGAGACGGAGATTGCGCGTGCCAGGGTGTCAGATAAGAGCGCCTATAATGGAAATGCGCTCCTGCCTGAGAAATAATCGAAAAGCCTTCTTATCAGATCAATGAACCCGCGGAGCGGCCGGAAGGTCCACACGGGTCGCTGATGCAGGGCTTCAGCCAGGCCTTCTTCAGAGCAGCCCTGATCAGCGCGGTCCTCTTTAGAGTAGGTCCTGTTCCCCATGGCTCCTGCTCAAAGTGGTCCTCTTTAGAGCAGGTCCTGTTCCCCATGGCTCCTGATCAGTGTGGTCCTCTTTAGAGCAGGTCCTGTTCCCCATGGCTCCTGCTCAAAGCGGTCCTCTTTAGAGCAGGGCCTGTTCCCCATGGCTCCTGATCAGTGTGGTCCTCTTTAGAGCAGGTCCTGTTCCCCATGGCTCCTGCTCAGTGTGGTCCTCTTTAGAGCAGGTCCTGTTCCCCATGGGTCCTGATCAGTGTGGTCCTCTTTAGAACAGGTCCTGTTCCCCATGGCTCCTGCTCAGTGCGGTCCTCTTTAGAGTAGGTCCTGTTCCCCATGGGTCCTGATCAGAGCGGTCCTCTTTAGAGTAGGTCCTGTTCCCCAAGGCTCCTGATCAGAGTAGTTCCTGTTCCCCATGGCTCCTGCTCAGAGCACTCCTCTTTGGTGTGGTCCTGTTCCGCATGGTACCTGCTCAAATCGGTCCTCTATGGAGCAGGTTCTGCTTATAGTGAGCCCTGCAGAGAGTTGTACTGAGCTGAATGTAAAATATTGTGAGTGACAGAACCATATTTAGCACAGCAGGCTAAAGCGTTGCTCCTCAGAGAGCCAGGCCTGGAAATGACTCCTCCAGAATGGAAGAACCATTAGTATAAAAAAAACAAGAGAGAAAATTCATGCTGACAACCAAATGATAAATTGCTATGTTAGCCTAGTCTGAAAATGTGGTGTGTTCATATTTAACAAACTACACTTAACGTGATGAGAAACAGACCAAAAACCAAAATAAAAGTGAAGGATGTCTGTCCACTGCAAAGCATGAACTGCATGTGAAAGTAGATCCAAACTTGCAACCACTCGTTAGAACTGAGGCTCATTATTTATTTTCTGTAACAAATCATCATGCAGCTTACTAGCGCACGTCAAAAAGGGCTGGACCAATGAGAACCCACCAGGGAACTTTCCGTCAAACAAACAGTGTAACAGAAGCAGAGGGCCCTGATGCAACCATGCAAGTCTGGCCTGTCCAGATACCGCCGTGACGAAATAAGCATCCTATAGCCCTAACCTCCAGCAGGCCAGCCGGCAGGCACGGCTCGGAGAGGAATTTGATAATGAATCCGGAAAACTGCGCGTTCCCCCACTTCCCGCATGTCTGGGAGCTTGTATAATGAAAGCCCTGTAAATCAATTGTGAAGTTCCTGTACTTGAGAAACGGCAACAAACGCTACTCTCGGAACAGAATGTTAAACTGCAATATTCTCTACCCCCTCGGCCGGCCAGCGCTGTCAGATAGAATTGTTCAGGGTCACAAATTTGTACCCTGTTGCGGGCAACAAAAGTTCTGTTATAGACCGCTTGGTCTATACTATCCATCCACTCCACCCTTCCATCACCCCATTATGCATTATGCTCCATCTACACCACAGAAAAGTAATGGTGTTAAAATCATTTTTTGATTTTAATGATTACCTAAATAAACAACATAGGAGGTCAAAATTTGAAGTCAACCATATGCAAATCTATTTACTGTTGTTCCCACACTTTTACTGCGGTCAAAAAGTGGGGGGGGGGGGGGACTAAAATTGGAAATAAAATATAAAAAGATAGACTTGTGTTTGGGGGGGGCCCTGAAACATTCTGAGTGGCTCATTGCTGCTCTCCCCCAAGGGCCTCCACCTCCCCAAAATGATGAAAAATAAATATCTCAAAGTGGGTAAAATATTTTGGGCAAGGGAGGGAAGCCTTCGGGGCAGCTGAAGCAGAGGGACAGGAGCTCAAAGGGCACACGAACTGCGAAAAATACAGTTATTGTACAGGCTATATTTAACCAAAATGAACAAATAAAAATTAATGACAGCAACAATAATAATATAAATATATATTTTTTTATCAAATCAAAGGGGCAAGGATGTAGAAGAAAATTCACAGGTATAAAACTCACCTCTGCCTGGAAGCCCTTCAGCAGTGGAGCTACCTGCTTGCGTAGGTCCTGCAGGGGAAAAAAAGGGAAAAGATTTAGAATCGATTTAGCCCCACTGAGGGGGAGGAGCCAGTAACCCCTCCCACAAGTCAAGGAGGAGCCTGTGACTCCGCCCACCTATCACACGGCGTGTGTGTGTGTGTGGGGCAGTTCCCGACTCCTTCTGTGACGTGTGCTAATGAACCTGTCAACACCTTGTGGAAACTTTCTATCCAATCATCCAATCAGTGCCAGACAAAGCCCACTCACGAAGAGTAATCCACTTTCTCATACGTGAAGATTGCCACAATTCACCTCATTATAGAGTCCAGGCACACACCTCAGCCCACCTAAAACATACAAACGCAAATAGAACAATGATCCTGATGGGTCACAAGGCCTTCAAGGGGGATTTGTTCCCATTATATAAAAACCACATCAAGGCATCACCTTGTCCAATCCTTGAACTCGAGCCGCAGAGGAAAAGGCTTCCGCTGGAGGTATATGAGCATACAGCATACATCTGCAATTTCGCTGATTCACTCCACTTGCCCTGTTTCCTTCTGCACGATTTGCTGCATGACAGTTGTTTTCGGGTTAGATAACCACTCATGCAAAAATAGAAAAGAAATATATAGAGGGTACATGCAAATGCACTGTGAGCTGCATCTATGAAAAACGGTGTCGGAATTGAACTTTTATATTACAGGGTTACAGCTTCCATTCCTAATTTCCTAACAATTGCATGGGGACAATTTACTGAGGAATCTTAATAAAAAATAAAGTAAAGATTTCTTTGTAAAACTTCAAAAAATAAAAATTAATAAAAATAAAAATTTAAGAAATTAACCTAAATATGCTGCTGGGTGGCTCATTCGGCTAAGGCACCACAGTGTAGTGCAAGGATAAGCCCCACTGTGTTAGACAGTGCCAGTGCCGACTGTGGCCAGTAGCTCCATAGAGGCTATGCAGAATTGGTGATTGCATTGCCCAGGTTATGGGAGGGTTCATACAGTTAGGGAACTGCGTTTTACCCCCGCTGGTCAATAGGGCGCCTGTGGACTGCATATCAAAGCCGCTGGTGACACCACGTGTTTCGGAGGAGAACCGCGGATGTCTACACTCTCCCGAATCGACAGCGGGGTTCACACATGAATGCAGCTATGGCTGCAGATAATTAGACATTCCAGATTAGGGTAAAAACTTCACATGTTCAGCCCCACATTGAGTGCCAACAATTTTTTTTTTTTATATTATAACATTTTTTAAAGAAATTAAGCCAAAATATAAGTTGTTTTTTTTCTCAAAAAAATTATAAATAAAAATTAGTTCCTCAGAAGCGTATTTTTGTGCAACACACCAAAGCAACTAACAGCAAGCAGCCCTTCTATCAAAACATACCTGATTACCACTGACTTCCGCGTGAGAGCCTGCTCAATTGTAAATGAAATGCCAATGAATAAATATCAGTTTGAGACAGAGTAGTCGAGGGCTAAAGCAGTAGCCTCATTCCCACTGTGGGATGCCTGGGTGGGGCTCAAGCTTTCAGGAACCCGCCAGACCACCGTGACCACAGCATGCGGCAGCGAGGGCTCACTGCTGGTCAGCTCTTTCAAAGACGCACAAAAAATTAAATTCCTTAAAATTGTCACGCGTCACTTTTTTTGAGCAAAAAAAAAGGGGGGGGGGGGGGGTGCATGGCAGAGGCATTTGTCAGTTGCTGACCATGTACTTCTAGCCCTCCACAGTCACTGTGATCATTTTTAAGGGTGATGGGGTGAGGGGGGTCAGGATTAATAAAGCCACACGGGGGCTGGTGCTACCAGGGCAGACTGCAAACGGCGCTCCACTGTTGGCCCGGAAAGCAGCTGGGTTTGCACATCTCCGCTACTGTACAGATGACATTTATGTAAGCACTGCACCAGAAGTCCGTGTGACGCAGAGGAAACATCTCTCAACATCTGGTTTCAACATAACACTTGTGCCCTGGCCAACATAGCTCCCGCAGACTTCCAAATTTCGACTGGGATACCTCTCTGTGAATGCGATTACACTGGAGGGACATTACGAGAAGTCGACTGGCGAAGAATTATTTTGTCTTTACACGAGGAGGAGAAGAAAGTGATTTAAACAGAGTGCATCAATAACAGAATGACTAATCTAAAAACCTGAGAGACTGAGCCGCTGCATCGTTCAAACAAAGGTGAAGAGGTGATTCTCTAATGTGTGTGCTTTCCTTGTGCTTCAAACACTGGATTGAAGGCAGGAGGAAATTAAAGTACATTGCCTGCCTTCACCACAGAAGTGGAACTAGGAAAAAAGGTCTGGATGCAGCGGTCTGTGGACCTGTGTGTAACAGCTGGGGCAGCATTACTCAGCTGGGGGACTCAGAGAGATTGACAGTTTGGGGAGATTCTGAGAGACTCAGAAACTCAAGGAGACTTGGCCAGTTTGGGGAGACACAGGGAGACTCTGAGATTTGAACAGTTTGTGGAGACACAGGGAGACTCAGAGATTTGAAGAGTGACATGGAGACTTGGGGAGACTTATTTGACAGTTTAAGGAGCCGTAGAGATGGCGCGCTACTGTGCGGCAGGGTGACGGCATAAACAGACCTGGGAGGTAAATAAACAGAGAGACAGAGAGAGAGAGAGAGAGACAGAGACAGAGAAAGAGACAGAGAGAGAGAGAGAGAGAGAGAGAATTGAACAACAGGCTTCCCCCCCGCCCTGGTACACCAGGGAGCTCCCCGCCCTGGATACGGGCCCAGAACTCCAGGGTGGTTTGCCCCCGGGTTACATTACCCAGCAGGTCCCCCTCCGTCAAAAAGCATCTTCTGACAGAGCGAACCGAGTGGGGGGGGGGGGGGGGGGGGACCGAAAAAACAACAAAGACGGAAATATATATTTAGACGATTGGGTTTTACCTCAGACACGTCTTGCCTCTCTTGCTTTGATTTATCACAGATTTTTTTTAAGAGGCCCAGGGTCATCTGCTTCTGCTGAAGCTATTCAGGCGCCGTGAGCGCGCCTCACCCGAGTCAACAGAGAGTTTCAGCAGGGCTTCCCGAGAGAAGCCTGCCAACGTTTCCTCTCTGGACCGGAGAAAGAAAGAAAAAAAGGAGGACTGAGTGCATCTCTGTCTGTCCTCCAGCACGATCTTTGTAAAGTGAAATAATGAGTGGACAGAAACAGAGGGTTAACTCTGTCTGTGCCTCACAAACCCCCCCCCCCCCCCGCCCCCCCGCCCCCCCACTCCTCAGTCACACACCACCACACACCAACACAGGAGCACGGCAGCATCGGCCTCAATTACAGGCTGCTTGTGTTGCAGTCTAAAGGGGTGTGCGCAGTTTGCTTTTCAGAGAAGTGTCCTGGGACACACGCTATAAAGATGTACTCAGCAGCAGCACAGTGAGGAGGGACTTGAGGAGGGACTTGGGGAGGGGTGGGGGGGAGGGGGGTGAGAGAAAGGGGAGGGACTTGGGGAGGAGGAAAAGGAGGTGCTAGGGAGGAGGGGGGGGGGTGGGGTGGGAAGAGGAAGAGCCTCTCTCAGAAAACGGCGACCAGGTCAGTGGCCAAGCGGCGGCATGAGCCAAGACTCACAGACTCCAGCATGCCTCCACAAACACAGCTGCAGGCTGTGGGGACGGGGGAGCCAGCGCTCGTACCCCTGCTGAAGGCCCGCTGGGATGGGGGAGCCAGCGCTCGTACCCCTGCTGAAGGCCCGCTGGGATGGGGGAGCCAGCGCTCGTACCCCTGCTGAAGGCCCGCTGGGATGGGGGAGCCAGCGCTCGTACCCCTGCTGAAGGCCCGCTGGGATGGGGGAGCCAGCGCTCGTACCCCTGCTGAAGGCCCGCTGGGATGGCGGAGCCAGCGCTCGTACCCCTGCTGAAGGCCCGCTGGGATGGGGGAGCCAGCGCTCGTACCCCTGCTGAAGGCCCGCTGGGATGGGGGAGCCAGCGCTCGTACCCCTGCTGAAGGCCCGCTGGGATGGGGGAGCCAGCGCTCGTACCCCTGCTGAAGGCCCGCTGGGATGGGGGAGCCAGCGCTCGTACCCCTGCTGAAGGCCCGCTGGGATGGGGGAGCCAGCGCTCGTACCCCTGCTGAAGGCCCGCTGGGATGGGGGAGCCAGCGCTCGTACCCCTGCTGAAGGCCCGCTGGGATGGGGGAGCCAGCGCTCGTACCCCTGCTGAAGGCCCGCTGGGATGGGGGAGCCAGCGCTCGTACCCCTGCTGAAGGCCCGCTGGGATGGCGGAGCCAGCGCTCGTACCCCTGCTGAAGGCCCGCTGGGATGGCGGAGCCAGCGCTCGTACCCCTGCTGAAGGCCCGCTGGGATGGGGGAGCCAGCGCTCGTACCCCTGCTGAAGGCCCGCTGGGATGGCGGAGCCAGCGCTCGTACCCCTGCTGAAGGCCCGCTGGGATGGGGGAGCCAGCGCTCGTACCCCTGCTGAAGGCCCGCTGGGATGGCGGAGCCAGCGCTCGTACCCCTGCTGAAGGCCCGCTGGGATGGGGGAGCCAGCGCTCGTACCCCTGCTGAAGGCCCGCTGGGATGGGGGAGCCAGCGCTCGTACCCCTGCTGAAGGCCCGCTGGGATGGGGGAGCCAGCGCTCGTACCCCTGCTGAAGGCCCGCTGGGATGGGGGAGCCAGCGCTCGTACCCCTGCTGAAGGCCCGCTGGGACGCCGGCTCGGGGAGCCACGCACTGGGCCTTCAGGGTGGAAACGCATGACTCACCATGCGAAACCTCTCGCAAGAAGAATATAAATAAATAAATGATTTGGAAAAAAAGCGCTCCTCTCCCTTTGAGGAAGGCAAGGGCGAAAGAGAGGAGAGAGGGAGGGAAGTGAGTGAGGGAGAGAGAGAGCCAGACAGAGCCACAGAAAGAGAGAGAGAGAGAGAGAGAGAGCCAGAGAGAGAAAGAGAGAGCCAGACAGAGACAGAGAGAGAGAGGGAGAGAGAGAAAGAGCCAGACAGAGACAGAGTGGGCTAAAGAGCAAGCACACACTTGGCACAACATCTCCTCTTCACAGTTAATCACAGAGGACGGTGGAATTTCAGACACTGTAAGCCGTGGTATTTCACTGTCTGACTGTAGCGTCTTTCACACGCCTCTTCCAATCACTAAAACGGCACACGCCAGTGCAAAAAAATAAAATAAAAATAATAATTTAAAAAAATGTATATATACAGATCCTTTCCAAAAAATTAGAATATCATGGAAAAGTTTTTTTTTCTCCATAATTCCATTCAAAAAGTGAAACTTTCATAGATTATAGATTCATTACACACAAAGTGAAATATTTCTAGCCTTTATTTGTTTCATTTTTCATAATTTTGGCTTACAGCTCCAGAAAACCCCCAAAACAGTATTTCAAGAAATTAGAATAGTGTGTCGAAAATCAGCATTTACTTCAGTTATTTCAGAGAATGAATGTTTTAGACTGAGTGTCACACTATCATCTAATTTACTCAAAACACCTGCAAAGTTTATCTCAGTTTGGTTCAGTATGGGGAAGACTGCAGACTTGACAATTGGCCAGAAGACCATCATTGACACCCTCCAGAAGATGGGTAAGCCAC
This sequence comes from Synaphobranchus kaupii, assembly GCA_029718625.1. Taxonomy (NCBI): domain Eukaryota; kingdom Metazoa; phylum Chordata; class Actinopteri; order Anguilliformes; family Synaphobranchidae; genus Synaphobranchus; species Synaphobranchus kaupii. The sequence goes on along the minus strand of CM056389.1, from coordinate 29,520,104 downwards.
AAAAGGTCATCGCTAAGGAGGCTGGCTGTTCACAGAGTGCAGTGTCCAAGCATATCAATAGAAAGTCTAGTGGAAGGGACAAATGTGGCAGGAGAAGGTGCACAAGCAAAAGAGATGACCGTAGGCTTCAGCGGATTGTCAAGCAAAGACGATTCCAAAATTTGGCGGAGATGCAGAGGGAGTGGACTGAGGCTGGAGTCAGTGCTTCAAAAACCACCACGTACGGACGTATCCAGGACATGGGCTACAACTGTCGGATTCCTCGAGTCAAGCCACTCCACTCATTCTCTGAAATAACTGAAGTAAATGCTGATTTTCGACACACTATTCTAATTTCTTGAAATACTGTTTTGGGGGTTTTCTGGAGCTGTAAGCCAAAATTATGAAAAATGAAACAAATAAAGGCAAAAATATTTCACTTTGTGTGTAATGAATCTATAATCTATGAAAGTTTCACTTTTTGAATGGAATTATGGAAAAAAAAAAACTTTTCCATGATATTCTAATTTTTTGGAAAGGATCTGTATATATATATATAAATTAAAATGTATGAATTAAAATCCAAAACAGCCGGGCTGTGATGCAGAAGCTGACTGGATTTGGGCATCTCCGGGTCAGGCTCTGGGTGGGCCCTGAAGCCGGGCCCAGGCCCCACCATGGCACTCCTTAATCGCGGGGAAAGCTCACTGGCCTCCTGCTGCCATGCATCTTTAATGCTGGCTGCAAATGGGAAGCGTTGCATGTCACAGAAATGATCGATTTAAATATTTACAACCAACGAGGAGCATGACAACCCCCCTGGAGGTGTCCCAGCCAAGCACTCTGCTCTTCTGTGTTTAAGGATGTGGGGGTGGAGCCGCATGGGGCCTCCGTGTGCGCCCCAATACTCAAAAAATGCACAATACTCAAAAAACGAAAACAGATCTTTGCGTTTTAATCTAATGTTGCTGATTACACCTTAATTACATATTAATGGTTACATATTAATCCATGTCTCGACGCAAACCGCAATGTCAGGTACATTGTATACAGTACATGCAAAAACATGTACTCAAAACGTTCAGTTTTGCATACTTCCGTGTAGGAGAGGAGTGGTAGTGGGGGAGTGGAGGAAAGGAGGAGGGGAGAGAAGAATATTGGGACGTACCATTTATGCATAACCAACTGACCAGGCCTACGCACACACGGCTCCCAGGAAGAGTATTACCCACAATACCCCACTGTACAAAAAAACATCAACCTTTAAAATGCACCCACGCCACTTCTCTGGGAAAAACTTGCCAATTCACCCCACTGTTACTATTTCTATATTATTATGTGAGCTGGAATTTTGTGGAGGATATCATGTCTAAAGTTATCTGGGAATGTGTAATGAGTAGGAGAAAATTAAACCCCCTGAAAGTGTTTGATTGGATCCAACAATCCAGCTTCAAAGCGATGACCTTTTACAAAGTTGATTTCTAAAAGCTTGTTTGATCCGACTCGCCACTTTCCCTGTGTATGTTTTTCTCAGAATGGAAACCATAAGTGCCCCTTTATCCGCAGCCATGAAAAAGAAAAATCTCCTGTTTAAACAAGTATAGGCCTCTATTCAATGTAAGGGTTTTCTTAGGTTTCATACGTGAGCACTGAGTTCAGCAGTGAAGTTAATGAGATATGGGCAAGAGACAGAGTAAAATACACATTTGCTGTTTACAAGTAAAGCACAAAGCGGTGCTTATACTGAACTGGGGGCTGAAGCACCACTAGTGGCCAAAGGGAAAGACAAACAGAAAAGGCAGAGGTTGCATTCGCTTACGAGGGGAAAACAAAGGCCCAAATGTTCATCCTTCCCCGTTCCCATACGGAGCCAACAACCCCCGTTAACTGAACATACCGCTAACATTTCCGCCAACAGTGGAAGGCCGGCATATTGCGAGGCGCCGTGATCATCAATGGCAATAAGCCTTAATAATTTTATACTTATTTTTTTTATCATCTGAATAAAAAACGGCAGCGGTGTGTCGCCGGCATCCATGAGGTAATTTAATCGATTAATGGAATTTGGCTTTGCAGGCGCGGTGAGCGCTGGGCGTCACAGGGATTAATTCCGCCCTTCCGCGGAGCCGCACAGCACAGAGGCGGGGCTGACCCCGGCGTGCCTCCCTGTGCCCATTGGACGCGACGGGCCCATCTGACAAAGTCAGAAGACATTACCCTTCTTATTATACACCTCCGCACAAAGGCGCCAGGGCGGGCGGCCATGATGGATGAGCCGAGGCTGCAGTGATAAGAGGCGCGAGCAAAGACCCCCCTCTCCTCTCCCTCTTCTCTCCCCTTCTCCCAAACCTCTTCCACTCCTTCTCTTCCTCTCCTTCTCTCTGCCCTGCAGAAACCAAGACCAGGGCAGTCTCTCAGGGGGCCTCCTGTGGCAATTTAAGGCCCCCCCAATTTCCTTGTCGTCGTCCCCCAATGTAGGATGCATAACTGGAAAAATCTCCTCTCTGCATGGCGTGGTGTTTTACCCCGGCCTGTTCCGATTGGCTGCCGCCAGCGGAGGTGTCAAGGAGCTGCTGGGCGCAGGCCTCCTGTGCCGGGGGGGTCTCAGGCCCCCGAGGCCGCCAGTGGAACGGCTCATTACGGCCTGGCGGGGCCGAGGTGCCGTCGTACCGAGTCCTGCTCTCCAGCTCCCAGTCCTGCGCCAGTGAGGCTGTGTAACCTATCCGCAACTCATCAGAGCACCCCGCAAATAAGATCCCTGACTGCAGTACTGCGCCCCCTTCTGACTTCACAATTAATCGTGATATCAATATTGGCTTTGCAGGATTACTAAACAATAATAATTGAGATGGCACAGTCTGTTTACAAATAAAAACTCTCACTTTACTGGACTTTCTCTGGTGTAGTATATCAAATAAAGCACTCCTATGCTACCTCCCTCACAGTAGAGGGTTAGGGATAGAAAATTTATTCAAAATGTCCATAAAAGTATTATGTTCTGAAAAGCAATGAAATATCGTCATGGGCGTCACACCCGCGGGGGATGCAACACCCCCACTTTCACAGAAACATGATTCCATCCCCCTCACTTTTGCCTTTCGCTGGGCTAGTCACTTCATAGGACGCATCCATTGCATCAAACGAAACTCCCCTTATATGAAAACCTATTGGCCAATTTAGATTGATTGAACGGCCAAAGGGTAAGTTCACTATTTTGGACCTTGGACCCTATTTGCGGTCCGTCTTCCATGAACCTGACCCATGAAGTCCATTTTTTCGCTGATCGGTCCAGTATTGAGTTCGCTACAGATTTCCTGTAGGCTCTCACTGGGCTACAATAGAAGTCAACGGGGCAATTAGAAATGTTATGGAAAAGCAACGATAAATGTGCTTTTATAGCTCAGTGTGTATTCTTACGGTCTCAGTATGCTCTCCTGTGAAATGTAGGCTATCGCAAACGCAAACCGAACGTTGAAACAACAGTTCCATTTGAAACAGAACTATTTCTCCGACCGCACTACCTCGCACTGACTTCGGATAACATTACCTGCGCAACTTCAGCCTCTCTCTCTTCTCTTGCTCTCTTATCATCCATCTCTTGTAGTTCCGTGTCCGGGTATTCTGGCTCAAATCTGTAGCCAGTAACGTCAAAGTCAAAATCGAATTCTTCGTCTTCGTAATCATTATAGTCATCCATCATCCAAGTTTTTTTGTGGAAATTGTAGGCTACGTTGCTGCAGGTAAACAAACGCAGACTGCTCAACTAGATAGTTTCGTAAACGGCCGGCACACCTTCCCGCTCCCCTACCCCCGACACATAGTACTCCGCGGGAGCAGCGAAAACAAGCAACAGAGAAATGCTTACTTCCAAGCCATGCCAAGCACGTAAAAATGTTCGGATTGAGATCCATTTCACAGGAGAGCATACTGAGACCGGTAACAATACACCCTGAGCTTCCCTTCTCATTTATTGTACATGAAAGCACATTTATCGAACATTTCTAATTGCCCCGTTGACTTCTATTGTAGCCCAGTGAGAGCCTACAGGAAATCTGTAGCGAACTCAATACTGGACCGATCAGCGAAAAAATGGACTTCATGGGTCAGGTTCATGGAAGACGGACCGCAAATAGGGTCCAAGGTCCAAAATAGCGAACTTACCCTTTAATATTGAGATGAGGCAACAAGTACTAATCTGAAGAGAGTATTGAGCATGATAGTCAGTTACTTCAGTAACGACATGGGCCAAGTTATTGTGGAACATCTTGCTTCCATTAGCATAAGACATGCAA